>JARHVA010000556.1:1785000-1967500 GCA_037957365.1 Torreya grandis
AATAAAAAGTCTGAGGATTGGAGAGGGAAGAATCAGAATGATGAAATACACACTCCTATGACTTGGGTTAACTGTAAAGCTGAGTCTTCTTCCCAATTTGATTCCTGGTTGTGTAGGGAGATCATTGATCTCAAGAGAAAAGTGGAAACTTTGGAAGATTCTCTGAAAGCTACTTGGAACAAAGTAAACAATATGGAAAATCAGTTAAGCGAGATCCCTGTCAAGCTCAAAGCTTATGAAAACAACCTCTGGGAACTAATAAAGGACAATAAAAAGAAAATGGAGGAAGTAACGCCCAACATTTGTGTAGCTGCTATCAATATAGGTAAACGAGCCAATGAGGAGACCAAAGCACTAGAGGGTCCCAACAAAAGGACAAGGCAAAGTTCCAGAAAGAAAGATACACAAAAAGGAGCTTTGCTGGAGGTTACCACCCAGGAAACTACTTTGAAAGGAAATGAAGCCATGAACTTGATACTGGAACTGGATGAATAATCTGGTCCTTGTTGGTTAAGAAACTGGTACTGATCTTTGTACTCCTTTTGTTAGCTTTTGTTTGTTGTGATTCCAGATTTCTGTTTCTGGGTTTTGACCGGATGTGTCTCTAATGGTTTCAGGTCCATTTAAAACCTATTTTTTCTACTTCACTGTAGTGTTTTTTAGGCGTTGCCTGTGGGCTTAGACATTCTTTTTTTTGCTCTCTATTATAGGGTTTCGGGGCCCCTTCAAAACCTGATTTTACCTCAATCTAAAACAATAATATTTAGTACCTCATCTATATTATGAATGATTGGAACTAGATTATTTATCTTAGATATTAAATTTGAATTCATATATTTATTGATAATTGATTGCTTATATCAAGATGATTCTAACTCATTAGCATTTTGCATTATGGAATTGAGATCACATGTGTATTTGAAAATGTCCATGTATCATTTCTAAAAAGAGATGTATATTTTATGCATTGCCTTTTATTTTAGTGGAGATAAGCTAGAGAGTGTAAAGTATTCTTGAGTCATAAAATGCATGCTCATCATTACCCTATTACAAATATTGTAGATGTTGTAATGTTATATTAGGTACCACATGTTTGTGAAAATATTATAATAATTCATAATATAACTTTTTAAATAATCTATAAAACTAATTTGAAGTATATATTGTGAGACTTCTATGGAATTATTTTAATATAATACATCCATCATTGCCCCATTCTCTGAAAGAAAGTGTATATTGAGTTAAATGAGTACAAGGATATCCAAAAAAATTGAACAAGGGTAGTGTAGCCATACACAAATATTTTTTATATGGATATTCATATACAACTAATGTAAGAGGTTATCCTAAGATAACATATAGTTTGATATTCACACAACATGATCTATTTTGTAAAGTGAGATTAAGAACTTTATTTTAGAGGTCACCAATAACATGCACCATGGATACACTATTACTAGTAGGAATATTAGTGAATTGAAAATACTTACTTGTGGGTTGTAATTGACCATATATTATAAACATTGGTATGAAAATATCATGATGAATGTTATTCCATGATTGAATTTTACATTTTAAGGCAAAATTAATAATTTTTTGAGAATAATTACTTATTTTATCGCATTAAATTTATATGGGATTATAAACATCACATTTATATTAATTTAGTTTGATTGACATAGGAGAGTGGAAAGAGTCATCATAATGATTACTATCATGAGAGATGCATTCTATGGATATAGGAATATTATCTTGAGAATATTTGAAAATTATGTGGTCATAATTTTGTAAATATAAATCAATAATATCATTATTTTAATTTAAATTCATTTTCATCTTTTTATATTTCAAGACAGTTAGAAAGAAAATAATGTATAAAATTATCTATTACTTCCAAGGGAGAAGAGAGATTGTCACTATCCATGTCTAGAGGAGAGTATGGAATATCATGTTCATGAATACAACTATATTTTATAGAGAGAGGGGGAAATTCACTTGAATCAATTTATATTTATATGCATGAATAATTATTTTTATATTGGTTAATGCAATGTAATGTAGTAAAAAACTTAAAAGGTAAAAAAATACATTAACTATTTATTTTTCAAAATTTTATCCTTATGAGAAATTATGAGAGAGAAGATAATCATTATTAGTATGATCCTTTTTTTCTAATTAATGGAAAGAGGAATATAATGGATGAATATTAGAATTTAAATTAGGATGCTCATTTTCCTCTTTACTATATTTTTCAATATTATACCAAACATCTTAATTTTCATAATCATAGTCATATCTATCACAATAATTTTATTTATTAATATAAGAAGAATTATAAATTATACAAGTGTGATCATTACTCCATTCATTATCATGAGTATAAGGTGTAACATTGATAGATAAAATTAAATCTAAAAGATGAACACCATTAGGCATTTCATACTTAGAAGCTATTTGAAATTTGTTAACCCATAATATATAAAATATGAGAAATAACAAGCTCAATTCTAATAAAAACCAATCATATTAAAAAAAATAAAGGATATGAATGGGTGCAACTAGGCAAGTTGCTTTGTAGGATCCTAGATATACTAAGCTCAGTCATAACTAGTGAATATGGCCATGAAGGAACTAACTGCAGAGGATTTAACTATTCCCATAGCCACATTATCTTATCTCTAGGGTAAATTAAGATTAATTTTTATGGTTTAACTTCTTACCAATGCACTATAATAACAAATGACTAAAGTTTTCTTATGGATAAAAATAAAAGACTAAAATTTTATGATTTACTTTAGGATACATGGAAACTAAATTATGTATATAGTGTGGTCTAATAGATTGAGTATTGAGGTAGTACCCATCACACCATGGATGAGGTAAAACTAAAGACTGATTTGCCTATAATGATAGCTCCTATGAGTTTTAAAACTCTCAAAACACAATTTCTAGGAAAACAAAGAAAAAATGACAAGGGAAAATGAAATGACAAACAAATATTTTTGTGTGAAGGTGAAAATAATTAAATATGAACCTCGAGTTCAAATATGAATTATCATTAGTCTCTTGAAATCATGAATTCAAAAATCCTATAACAAATATCTTAAAGGAAAAACATTACTCAAAATAAAATGTGTGGGTTCACTAATATGTTTTAACTACTTTTTGATAAACACATAAATTTTATTCTAGTTATAGGTTAAAAATTAGAGAATATCATAATACTAAATATAAATAATAATCATTGATTATAATTTTGAGTTTGTTCTAAATATGGAAAATTTATTTTTTAGAAAACACTAGAAAGAAAAAAACTTAGCTCAAACCGGTATGTTAATTGATTGTGAATGATAAAACTTAAAGATAAACTAGAAACCAAGATTAAATCCAAATTCCTAATCTAAGCTTCAGCTAAAACTTAGTTAAAGTAATGAAAGAGAAATAAGAAAACTTCACCTTATCTTACCAAATGATGAATCTCTCTCATTGGATGTAGATGTGCTTGTGATATTTAGATTGTGGTTGATCAATGGTTGCAATAATTATAATAATGTATACCTGATTGTAATGATTTTAAGGTGATAACATTTCATATTTAGATTCAAAATCCTAATCAACTGATGATTAAAATGAAGGATGAAGGGTGAATTTAGAGATTTTTAGATGGGAGGATGAATAATTAAGATTGGTTTAATCATCCTTGAAAAATTTGAGTTGGATGGAAGAGATCAATTATCTTGATTTAAATCTTGCATTATTTTGATTTGGTTTTAAAATGATTTGATTTATTGTTGAGGAAGTTAACTAATTTAATTGATTTGTTAGATTTATTTGATGTGAAAACTTAAATCAAGGAGCTCACTAATTTAATTCCATTTGATGAGGGAGTTAATTGGTTTAATTATTATTTAATAAAAAAGTTAACTAATTTATTTGAGATTTATTTGGATAAGTTTCCATTTGATCAAGGGGTTTGACTGGGGATTGACGTAGAGTTAAGTATTTTAATTACAGTTGATGAGGGAGCTGACTTATTTAATTATTATTTAATAAAAGATTTAACCACTTTATAATGTTATACGTAAGTGATTTTTCTACATGATATTCATTTTTTTAGAAAAATAAAGATAGACCATCATTATATAACCAAGAATCATTTGAGTTTTTAATTCTCTTATATGAAATAAAGCTTGTTTTTACAAGGGTTGAGGCTTGTAGTAAGGATTACATTGTCACTAAAAAGGTTGTTGAAGGTAAGGTGTTTGTAGAGGCTATGTATGGAACTTATTTCAATGTAAGAATAATATTCCTAAGAAATCCTATCAGAATAACTGATGTAATCATATGGATCACCACCAGGTATTTTATAGCTGACACCATAATATTCAATTTTTACATGAGAAGGTTTGGGTTCTATGATTCCTTGTTAATGTGGACCTAATAATTTAAATATGTAATTTATAATGTTATACGTAAGTGATTTTTCTACATGATATTCATTTTTTTGGAAAAATAAAGATAGACCATCATTATATAACCAAGAATCATTTGAGTTTTTAATTCTCTTATATGAAATAAAGCTTGTTTTTACAAGGGAGGATTTATTGAATTAATGAGAGACTTGTTCTTTGTTATTGTTATGGTTAGGCCTACCATAAAGTTTGGGAGAAATGGGAAGTTTTCTAAATGAAAGTCATTATATATTTCATATTCTCTCATACCTTTATCAATTATGTTGAACTTGGATTTAGAATATGGAGTTATGGATGATAGCTTTTTAGACGTGGATGATAGATCATGTGGATGGACATAAGAACAAGGTTTTAATTTTTTTGATGTTGTATATTTATCTAATTCATAAGATGTTTTGGTATTGACATAATAATTTGTTTTGAGATATCTTACTTCTAACATTTTACAATAGTAAAAGGGTTATGGTCACCAGGAACAATAATTGCATGCTAAAATGTGGGAATTGGATATATTAGTGAAGGGTGGATGAAATGACTTGGATGACATAAATCCATGGTAGATTGAGTATAATTTTATAGGTAAGATCAATATAAATGACATTTAATAAAATTTTATGTGTGACAAACTCAACCATTATGGGAAGGTGTATGGTACCCACTAACTCTCATTCTATGTTATCATATACTTTGACGGTAATTATATTAAGGTTATTTTGGGTGATCAAAGGGCTTGATTAACATTTATTTTATATATTTTTGATGTTTTATTACCAAATTTTTGATGTGAAATATATTTGATAGGAGGACTGATAAAGGATTTTATATTTTTTGATTCTTGGCTTAATAATTGGATTTGATCGAACACAGCTTGTTGTTAGTCTTGATGGATTTATTCATCTAGAAATGATTTACCTTTATTGATGTGGATATGGGATACATGTGGTTGGGGATTATCATTGGTTGAATCTAAGTTTTTACCAACAAAGTTTCTAGATGTACCTTGATCATTACTAATAGGGGTTTAGTCCATCCTATTGATAACATGGCTTAAATTTTTCAAGATCAAAATTTGAAGGAAGCCTAGCCCCTATCTCTATAACCTATAATAGGAGGTTGTCTTTGTTTTTAAAGAGGTATTAGTTAACTTAAGTATGAACGTGGGAAAATTTAAATAGATAATTATTGGTTTCAACTTTACATTAACTTTGATTAGTGAGGCTATCAATATCATCATTATAGAGTCCTTCTTGGTAAGCAGGATTCTCGAAATGAAAGGGTTCTTTACCAAAAGGATTGTCTATTTCAAAATTGGGGTTCATTTTAGTTTGTTGTCTAGTAGTTTGTGCCATAGTTCAAATTTTTTCATAAGTTTGGGTCAATAAAAATTATTTGGTATATTTTCTTTGGTTTTGAATGAATCAATAATTAGTTTCTCACAAGGGGGAAAAAAGTACACACAATAAACACAAATTAATCTAGTCAAGTATGAGTGTAACCAAATAATGACATACCAATAATGTCTCAAAGGGCCATGGTGGGTAACATTTAGGAATGTTGTATTCCTAAAACCACTACATGATTACAACTAAAGTTTATTAATTTATATTTATATGGGGCTTATCTAGGGGCATCTTCTATATACCTTGCAATAATTGAGGCCCAAATCCATGAGACAAGGGTGTTATTAAAGGAATGGGTATTTTTGGAGGAAACCATATCACATCATAGTGATGGTAAAATAGGTGACCACTTAAACAATTATAGTTTCCACACCAAATAATTTATATATCCCACCAGAACATGGGCTTTGGCCTAGTACTTGGTGATGAAATCCAAGGTTGCTAGAACCCCTAATAAAAATAAAAAATAAAATTATTCAACCCCATTTATAATCTTTAAGATAACTTTTTTTTGTGAGGAGAGAGAATCTGTGGTTGCCGACTTTAGAGGGAAATATAAATAACTAGGTTGTTTCTAATTATCCAGATCACCTTTTGGTGTATGAGAAGAATACATAAAAATAGATACTTAAACAAGATACAAATAAATACTAATGCAAGTAGAGAAATTTTATTTTTAATGATTAAGTGTTGTATATCCAAAGTATTTGACAAGCAATGATGTAAAAACATAGATTAGTAGTTTTGATGTTTTCTTCATCACATGATATTTGCTACAATTCAATAAAAATAGTAGTAATAATGATTTTTGATTTAAAAATACCCATATATAATTAAAAAATAGTAATCAATAGTTACTACTGATGAGATGTGAATGAGTTGGTTAAGTGACTTGGTTGTTTCAAGCACCACCCAGGTTGAAATCTTAGTTTGTTATCAGAGGTTGGATGTGGCTGATCGTTACGTATTCATGGGCTAATTGTGGCTAATCATTGGTATTCTTGGGTTGGTAGTGGATAAACATTGGTATTCTTGGGCCAGTTACGGTTGTTGATGGTATTCTTGGGTTGGTTATGGCTGTTGATGGTATTCTTGGGCTAATTGTGGTCATTGATGGTATTCTCAGGCTAGTTTTGGTTATTCATTAGTATTCTCTTAGAGATATGGGCCCCCAATTGTGTCCTAAATTGATTGGAACTCTGATCAAAATCTCATGGGATAGGGACCCCTCAACCTTGAGTATCGATAAAAAATAATAATCAATAGTTACAAAAATACATTAGGCATTTTTGAAATACAAAAGAGGTTTTTGAAGAAAATTATAAAATATAAATAAAATAAAAAATTACAACTTAAGGTAAATTTACTAAAAACATTAAGTTACAAGTTCTATGAAATCCATATAATAGCTTTCTAATTATTCCTATGTTCACACAAAAAATTCTAATAATTTTTAAGATAAAAATGTTATGATGAAGATATTTTATACATAAAATATGGTAAATTATAATCACAATTAAAGTAAAAAGTGTGTGGATAAAGTGTATGTCCCACAAAGCATGTCAAAATGTGAATGCTAAAACTTATAGCTAAACTATAAACCAAGATTAAATATAAACTTGTACTCTAAGATTCACACAAACCCCATTTCAATAAATGAAAGATAAATAATAAAAATTCACCTTTTATTAACAAATGATGACTCTCCTCCATTGAACATATATGTTCTTATGATCTTTGGTTTGTGGTTGCTTAATGGATTGTTGAAGAATTCCAACAACATATACTTGATTATAATGATTAAAAGATGACATATATTTATATTTGTATTAAAAATCATGATCAATTTATGTTTATAATGATGGATGAAGGGTGAATTTATATATTTTTAGATGGGAGGGTGAATAGTTAAGATTAGATTAATCAGAATTGGAAACATTGAGTTGGATGGAAAAGATTAACTCCTCTTGATTTAAAGCTTTCATGATTTTGATTTATTTTAAAAGTGATATAATTGATTATTGAGGAATTTAAATGATTTAATATATTTATTTGATGTGTAAATTAAATCAAGGGTTTAACTAATTTAATTACATTAGACGAGGGAGTTAATTGCTTTGAAATTTATTTAATAAAAGAGATAACTGATTTATTTGAGATAGATTTGGATTTAAGTATCCTTTTTTATGAAGGGGTTTAACATGGATTAAGTTATTTAATTATAATTTATGATGGATTAAATTTATTTAATAGTTATTTAATAAAATATTTAACTAATTTATTTTGATTAAAGGATTGATTTTCATTTTTGATCAAGGAGTTAACTAGGTAAGGATAATTAATGTTTCATTTATTTATTTTAAATAGTTATGTGTGCATGAAATTAGTTAAAACATAATTAGGAAGTAATTAAATAATTATTAATTATATAATTATTCATGGGGGTGATGAAGTGGGATTAAATGGGGTTAGTTAATTGACATGGCATAATTAACTAGGTAATGTGGTTGTGTTAGTGTGATACATAGAATTAAGATGAATTGACTATATAATTAGGGTGGTATAATTAGGGTGTCTACAATTGAATATTATAAATTCTTTAAAGTAGAAATTAGTAGAAGGGGTGAATGTGCATCCTCATAATTAGGAATATAATAAAAAACTAATTTGAGATAGATCTACTACAAGTGAACTAAGACACAAGCCATTTAAGTATATATGTTATAATTAATGGAAGAAATAGAAGATAGATAAATTAGAATTATAAATATGAAATATAAAAGCTATAAATAGATGATCTTCCTAGACATGACCATTATAAGTGGAAGACAGTGTATGCCATTTGAGTTTATTCATTGAAAAATTATTTCTATTTACTATGGTGAAAATATAATGGCTACAATACCTGCACATTATTTAATTATGGCCATTGGTACACTTATTTATATATATATATATATATATATATATATATATATATATATATATATATATATATATATATATATATATAATATAATCTTAAATACCTCAAATAAAAAAAAAAATCATTTTCCTAAAAAAAATTAGAATCAAATGTGGGGGGTGTTGAGTGAAAGGGATTGAGTTGGACTAATCTTGGTCAATCCCCATTGAATGACCATGTGATAAACTAAATTGCCAATACTTGAAATAGAGATCAAACTTGAATGTAGTTCTCCCACTTATGTGTATGTGTGAAATTATAAATTTAAGTCCAGGTTATTTTTATCCTATTTTACCCTTAGCAAAAGTATGCAAATGAGTATTCAGCCTTTGAAAATATTAAATCTAAATTCAAAAAATCTATATATAAAATATGAAAATATTTTAATAAATAGATTTTGAGAGTGAGGAGAACTCCCTATAATGACTTCAATAAGCCTTGTCTTTATATAAGTTTTGAATTTTAAATTTGGGACCTATTGGCACATAAATACTTAAGATACAAAAATAATATATAAATGAAACATAACTCAAAAAAACTTCTAAAAATTATGATTAGACAAGTTTGTGATTCATAGATAAAGACATAGGTTGGTCATATCTAGATACACCATACTTAGATAAAAAGACAAAGGACCAAAATTGGGGATCCCCATGAAAAAATAATAAGATGAATGATTAAAATATAAACTCACAAATTGGAATAAATAAGGACCCAATTAAATTCCACCAATAAATACTTTATTTTTTGTCAATAATTTATGCGTTCAAAGTTACCATAAATGACATAAATGATGACCTTATACTAAATTTGGGTATATAATTTTTTATAAAGTTATTAATGTTACTGAGCTTGAAACATCCATTTGAAATGGTTATAATTCATATGCAATGTAATTTCACATATAAATATAATTCACCCATCACTTTAAAAGGTAACATGGGTACACATGCAACCCTCTTCTCACTATTAGAGTAGAGGGATATCATATACATACAGTAACATTCAAAGGCATCCATCAAGTTCTATACACAAAGATATAATGAAAAATTATACATTCTTGGCACCTTTAAAATTAGTTTATGCAAACCTTAAAAAATGAAATAAGTTGAAATTTCACACAAGAACCATAAAACATAAAAAAAAATGTTAGGTAGATATACATATCACTACTATATTTTCACAAATTTGTGACATTTTTTGTGATTACTAATGCATTTTGCATCAATGGGTTTTTTTATGTAAATTTATTCATATCCCAATTAACACTAAATTTGGTGAGATAATGCTCTATTTTTTTTAGGTTTTGTATTTAGTGATGCACCCTATATCAAATTATGTGTTAGTAATGTTTAATTCCATACTCAACCCATTTTATTTATTTTATAACCTTTAAAAAATGGGTTTTTAATTATCACATTTATGTTTATTAAATCAAATTCATATTTTTTGTATTCCAAACATGATGACATTTAAATTTATATCAATAAATGAAGATTAATCAATGGTATAAAAAACCTCACATCTAAATTAAATCCATAGCTAAGCTTGTTGCCATTTTCAAAAAATAAACCCTAATATTAATAATTAAAATTAAAGTCCATTAAAAACAACTAACATAATCTTTCTCCATTTAAAACAACACGTTTTTAATTCTAAAAACTATATATTTTATGTGAAAATAGTAAATTTATATTAGAGATAGTTATTTTCATAACACACACTTATGAAAAAGAACATACAATGTAAAATTATGAAAATGAAAGGAGTAAAATATGACATCTGCTTTGATATTTATAGGTGAAAATTATGAAACAAAGGGAAAAGTAACTACAATTAATAGGGAATTCAAGGGTTGTAACTTAGAATTATGCAAAGAAAATAACTCTATTTTTGAAAGGTGATTGAAAACATAATTGACCACATGAATTATGGTAATGGATAATAAAAAAAAGTGTCAAAAAGTGGCATAGAGAGAGTCTACGTAAAAAAAAACCTATCTTGAAATGTCATATGAATGATGGGCCATAATTCTTAAGCAAAGTCCTAGAAGCAGAGTCATTTTTTAGAGCCACTTGTCTTCATGAAAATACTTCATGAGTTCAAATAATGGAATATTATTTATTATTAATTTATTCCACTTTAGAATCACTACTATCATATCCCACAAGATTTTATTTCAAAACTGAAAAAGTAATATACATTAAAAAATAAAATTTTATATCACTCAAATAATTAAAAAACATGTATAAACATAAAAAACAACTACCGTGACCAAAATAAAAAATTCATACCATATTTAGTTTATAATTAAATGGGAAACTTTAAAAATAATTTTGCATTCAAGGAAAAAAGAGTGCTAAAATGATTGAGTTTTTATCTCCTTAAGAATTTATTTCTTTGAGTAAATTATGTGAAGTTATTAAGACAACTTTTAAAATTACAATATTATATTTAGCCCATGTTGTCATCTTTGTATCTTTGGAAGTACCCTCTACTAGTTATGACCACTTTTGTATAAAATTTATACCAACCAAAATTACATAAGTTTTGAGAGGTTGATAATTTAATGTTGGTGAATTATTTTTCCTTATACCATTGATTCTTAGGATAATGTGCACAATGTAAGATGATAATAATCATAAATATCTCTTTGGATGAAAGTTGAAGGTGAATTTATATTTTCCCCCTCCCTCCAATTCAAACCTTCTTATCCATTTTTAGTACCAAAGGAAGCAACTAAAAAAACTTATAGAATTGTGAGTAGTTAAATGCAAAGTAACTAACTAAGACCTTAACAACTACAATAATGCTCTAATCTCTCAACCCAAATTTATTTTTCTCCTCTACCTCTTATAAATAAAATAAATTAAAATTTAATTTTTTAGAATAAAAAATTAATACATCTATAATATTAAAAAATATAAATGTGTATTAATTAGGAGTGTAAAAAAATCTAGAATATGATGAAACAATAAATGTATTGAAAAGTCTAGTCACTTCCATTGGTATATTATTGGATTTGCCAGCAATATCACTACAAAAATATCATTAATTACAATTACAAAACTATATATGGATAATATTATGGTACTTTTCAAGTGGATTAGTTCTCAAGTGGAATATCAGTTTGATTATGCTATTTAGTATACCACTAATATTAAAATTGATTATTGTAGATACTAAAATCTAATTTGTGTAGAAATATAGTCTTGTTGACTATTAAAATATCCCTCATGGCTGTAACTTTTAGCTATAGACCTTCCTATTGTCAAAAGGATTGCATTCACTATATATTTTTGCCTAAATTTATTCTCTTAGTGAGACCACTATTATTCTGATGATTAGGCCTTCTATAATGTGTAAGAAAATATAAACCTGATTATTATATTTCATTACTAGTTTTATACTTACACCTATTTTATGGCTTCTTAGACACTTGTGATATAGGTGGACACCTATGTCAACACAATTGTCTAAATTTTATACTAAGTGTCTAGTTCCCAAAGGTCATCCAATTTTCAAATGAAACATATTCTAGTGGTCAACCTAAGTGATTTAGTGCAAGCTATTTATAAAAGGGATTGGTATATATACAAGATCAACCATCATTCATTACTCACCTAGGAATCACCTAGAAACCACCTAAAAATCACCTGGAAATCACGTACAAAGATATCAAGTAACATTCAAATGAGGAAAACTACCCTGTTCAACCCTATTTTTATATCTATCATAGAAATAATATTTCCATAAGTCTGAAGCATTCAAGGAGAAGCCCATGAGTAATGTTTTACAAGTTACAAGATAGGTCACTAAATGTCATTAATTATCACATGTTTCATCTTTATGCACACACAATCCAACAATTAGGGGATAACTACATAATAATGAGGCCCTCTTCAAAGTATTTGAGATGAAGGCAATGCCCATTGATAGAGGGATTCTCTCAACACAATGAGCCCACCAACCCATTTTTTCTACAGTCACTCCAAGGTTGAGCAAGCTATGGTTTGATCATTTGATAAAGAGTGAATTTTTTTGTGTATGATCTACATACATTATAATAAAGGTGACAATAAACCCAAAAGACTCTTAGTTAGTTTCATTCAAACCCAATCAATATTCCATACTAGAAACCTACATCAACACAACTATCTAGATCGAATGTAAGTGTTCAAGGCCACATAAAGAATATTTATAGAATCTAATGACTATATTAGGATCACTTTTAAGTATTCTTCTAGCCTATTCTAGATCAAACCTACATGAACACAATAAACTAAGTATCAATTATTCCCTTTTATTACAATATCTCTTAATATTTGTAATTTACTATTTTTAATAATATCAATTATATAATTTCATAATATCATTTATCTGAGTTTCTATTAATTGACCTACTCATTAGGTTATTTCATTATCTTTGTGTAAAATATAATCTAATACCCATTAACCCTAGATGTCCCTTTATCTAAAATTTAGGGTTAAACATTCTGGTGAACTTATATATTTATCAAACCCTAGATTTACCTAGGGTATTCAAACCTTTAATGTTTTTCATTTATATCTTTTTATATATTTGCTTTATTATTTATATGTAACCTAGGTGTATCCCTAGATTAGATGGTATCTCTATCAAACACTTAGATAATTATCATTTTCCATATAATTTGGGTCAAACCAATAAAGTAACAAATCCTATGCCTAATGAAAATGGCAATAATAAAACTGAGAAAAATATTGATAAAATTATCATAGAATATGATTTTGATCATGAAAAAAATTATTCTAATGCAAAAAGTTAACATAAAAAAATAGATCAAGATCAAGTACAAGACCTTTCTATGTTTCAAGAGTGAATTTTTCAAAACCCTTAAGATCTTGATGAGATCCTAAAAACCATATTATAAAATAAAAAATTTAAAATCATAGATGAAGAAATAGGTGAATATATTGATCATGTTATTAGTGATATGAGACATCCCCATATTCCTATAACCTCCCCATTAGCACATCATCACTTCATACTTCGAATGGGGGCATGTGTTATGTGTTTATACCATTGCTTCCTAAAACAAATCCTACTATTGCTACATCCTCCATGGGAAGAATTAACACTTCAATCCAATTACTAGTTTTAATGTTTATATCAACTCAAAATATGGGTATACCTCCTTTGGTGACTTCTCAAACTTTAAAACTTAGTGATCAAACTATGCAAGATCTTTTCAAAACTATAAAAAGTTTTTAAGCTAAGGCTACAAATATTGAGCAAAATTATATGAATTCACCTTATATTCTTGATTCACAATAGGTGTTATATAACCATATTACACATGAAATATATTTGTACCCCTTTCAAAATACATTTTTTACACATAAATTCACATTTTATGATGTCAAGGGTGATCTTGAACAACATCTCCAATTTTTATGTGGCATTCCTTGATTATGACACCAATGATAAATTTTGACTAACATATTTACAAGGATCCTCAAGTACTATTATCTCAAACGGTTTTATGATTTACCAATATAATCCATAAAATAATTCAACCTCTTTTGGATCAATTTTTGGCACATTTTTGTATCAACATTATTAGAAATGTATCCTATGCCAAAATTTCAAAAATAAAACAAGGAACCAATGAACCTATCAATGAATGTCCTAAGATATGAGATAAAGTTGGCCAAAATTATAAACCAAATGGTAAATAAATAGCTTCAAGACATATTCAAGAAAATTTTGCTTGCCCCATTACATGATTCCATAATTTTCAAAAAGTTCAAATCCTTTGATGACTTATGCTATATTGTGCGATATTGTGAAATTAAACTTATCTCATTGAACAAGATTAAGTATCAATACCAATTTTTTATTAAACAAAGCTACAATGTCAAACCTAAAGAACCTAAAAAGGACACAATTATAATTATTAAAGTAGTGTGAAAATAACTTAATTAGATTGTATATCTAATGCAATAAGGAAATACTTTACATGTTTATATGATTCTTGAACTTCTCTACTTAATAAGCTTTTGGATTGTCATCTCATATCTATCCCTCCTATGATATAGGTTAATATGAGTATATCTATACCTCATGGATATCATGCTAGTGATTATTTTTACTATCACCAGAGCTATGGGCACTCTACTAACTGATGCTATACCTTAAATTATAAAATCTAAGATCTTATTGATAACTAAAATATTACATTTGATGACCCTCCCAAAGCTTTGGGGTCACAACCTAGTGACCATCAAAACTAAAGTTGTTTAATGATGCATATAAGACCATTATCAAAAGAATATGAAAGTAAAATTAGAATATAATGCACATCCTCTCCACCACATTATGGGTACCCATATGGGATTTTAGGTAATTTTACATGACATATACCTCCCATGGTTTAGATATCCTCTATTACTTTTGATTATAGTGATATTATGGATGATGAATAAGACATTCATTCATTATTCATTCAATCATACCTTTATCACCACCATATT
This sequence comes from Torreya grandis, assembly GCA_037957365.1. Taxonomy (NCBI): domain Eukaryota; kingdom Viridiplantae; phylum Streptophyta; class Pinopsida; order Cupressales; family Taxaceae; genus Torreya; species Torreya grandis. Next base: position 1,800,354 of record JARHVA010000556.1, read on the forward strand.
CACATTTTTATGATCAATAATGGTTTTACAAAAAATGTTTTCACCATGACATTACTTACACATTTGGGATATACACATGATTCTTTACATACTTTAACCCAAGTGGTTAGAGAATTCGATGGGACTTCACAGTAGGTCCTTGGTGAGATTGACCTACCTTTACAAGTTGGTCTCGCACATGTGTTCACTAAATAATAATTTATACCATACAAAAGAGTCTTTTATATTTTATTGGTATGACCTTTGATACATAAAATTTATGCAATATCATCCATTGTGCATGGGTGTGTTAAATACATTCATGCTAATAGAGTAGTCACAATTCTTAGAATTACATATGAACATCCACTTGAATAAAAATAATTTATTCCATGGTATCTAATTATTAAACCTACTAATATTAATCTTCCGTGAAAGGGTAAGTAACAGATAATCCCTTTCCTAGGCATTCCATACTTGAGAATCCATTTCATCAAAGATACATTATTAATTCCATGAAATCCTCATCTAATACTACACAACATACTCAGTTATCTAGAGAAACTAAACATGTTCCTATTATTTTTACTTTTGATAAAATAAATAACATAAAAATATGTGTTCTACAAATCCCAAATTATTTTGTTACCTCTTCAAGACCACAAAGTCTTTGACACATACATATATCATTATAGAGCTTATAATGTTAGATATTACACCCTTACATGCTCCTCAATAGTACCACCATTTTTATATACCATATATAATGTTCATATAACTTATATATGAGAACCCATTTGATGGGACATTGGTTATAATTTTACTAATCAAAAATTCAAAAACACCAAAAAACATTAATAAATTCAGCAATACCAATTATTTTCAACATGTTCCTAGTTGTACTATTTTTTATACATATGTTGTTTGATATATGTTAGTAGATAACATATAATTAATTTTTATATACACATGTGTTTCATGATTAATTTGAGTGTGATATAGGTAAACTCAGGTACATGATATATGCACATACATATGTTGGGATCACCCTCCACTCACATCTTAATTACAATTGGGGCATATGATTCTTTGATCATGATACACCCATATTACATTATTATATGATAAATTTATATTATAATGTTTTATCTTTTATAATTACACATGTTTATATCCATGCTTATTCCTTTCACAATGTACTTGATATGCTATGTACTTAATATTTCTTGCGAACACATATTTTTAAGAACTAGTATGCTTGTTCATGTTGGTTTCCTATTCTCCTTACTTTATATTATCTTGCATTGTATTACCTATTTTGATCATTTGAATATGAACCATTGATTTTCTGCCCATACCTATGCCTTCTTATTTTGAAATTTGAACATGTCATGGATTGTTGTATGTAGACATTGAATATTTCAATCTATGCTTTATGGACATTTGACAAAGTCATGTCCCTTTGATTGTGTGGCATTTGAACATGATCCATTGTATGAGTTCACCTTGGATACTTTATTGTTGATTTAATTTTGAGTGATATTATGTGCATGTTTGATTTCTTTCTAATCTTGTACTATTACTCCCTAGATATTTCCATGATCTACATCATGGATCTTAGGATTCTATGTGATCGCATACTATGTTCCTAAATGAGATATCTACCTATACATGTTACCCCTATATGTTACATGATCTATACACAAATTATATAATTATATTATCCTTTTGAGGTAAGGTAAATCCTAGATTAAACTTTCCCTCACCTCTAAATCGGGGAATGCTATAGAGGATTGCCTTGCACACTTTCATAGCTTTAGATTACAATGGGGGCATGTTATGCAATCATGTTCTCCACACTTGACACCAATTATCTAGATTATATTTGGGGAATGTTATGGAAAATGTTTTCCACATTTATACCATTTATAAAATTCTTTGAATTATAGTGGGGTCATATTATAGAAACATGTTCTCCATAATTTCATAAATTTTAGATTCACCAGATTTCATAGTTATATGATTTAGATACACATTTATGGAAACATTATATACATTGGTAGTGTTATTATACCCAAGTTTCATCTTGAGACATCAATGAGGTGCATATCCATTCAAAGGGAAACTAAAATTGAAAAAATAAATCAATGTCCATATTTAAAATACTTTTATGGAATGTTATTATACCCAGGTTAGACTTTTATTGACTATTATTTAGCCAATCTATTATAGTACTTGGTTCATTTTTAGAAGGTTGAGCTGATTAAATCACTCAATATTACTAATATTATAATTTATAATTGATTAAATCATCTAAATTTAATATAATTATAGGTGGATTTGATTAAATTATCCACCCTCACTAGATATATGTTGTGATTTGATTAAATTTCTTAAAATCACAAGATCATGCATATATTTGGGTTGCATGATTGAGATGAAATAAGCTTAATTTATGTGTTAAAAAACAAATTTACATTTAAGTTAGGGTCATGTGTCCTCAAATCTCCCTATATATATGTACTTACAGGTTCATATTTGTCCTAATATTAGATTCAATTCTTCATAATGAGGCATCCTTTTTAGTCAAATTTCCAAAAATCAAGATGGTTAAATCAACACATATGTATACTCATAAATTTAATATTTATAATTTCAATCATTTTAAATTATTTTAATCTCATATTTCATAAACTAATTATAATTAAAACATCATCTTGGTTGTACCTTTTAGTTATATACTTGCCCATTATTGAAAGGTTTGCATTAACTACCTCTTTGTGCCTAAATAACTTATATCTTAGTCTAAACCCTATTATTATAATGAAAAAATCCTTCTACATTGTGAAAAAATATCTAAACTTTATTATTATTTTTCATTACCAGTTCTAGAGTTATACCTATTTTTTAAGTTCTTGGATACTTGAATCCCAGGTGGACACCTGCATCGATGCAAGTGTCTAACTTCCCTATGAAGTGTCCAATGTCCAAAGGTCATCATATTTGAAAATTAAACATATCTTAAAGGTTATCCTAAGTTATTTAGTGTAAGATATTAATAAAAGGGTTGGTATATATATACAATATCAACCCTCACTCATTACTCACCTGGTAATCACATACAACTCACATATAAATCTACCAAAGAACATTCAATTGATAATTAGAGTGAGAAAAAATTACCTACTTAGCCATATTTATATATTATTAATATGATAAATATTCACATAGGTCTACATAATTCAAGGAGAAACCCATGATCCATATTTTATGAGTTACAAGCTAGGTCATTGTATTCCATTGATTATCACACATTGCATCTTGATACACACACAAACCAAAATGTAGGGGATAAATAAATAATTATGTGGCCCTATTTGGATTATTTTATATGTAGTAAATTCCCATTTATATAGGGGTCCTTGGGTAGCTCCACACTATGATCCCACTAACCCATTTTTCCCATAGTCACTGCAAGGGTGAGGAAGATAGGTTTTTATCATTTAAAAAAAAAGAGATAACTTTTGTGTGTAATTTGTATACATCAAAACAAAGGTGAAAAATCCTAGAATACTTCAATTGGTCACATCTAAATCCATTCAATATTTCATACTAGACACTTGTGTCAATGCAATTATCAAGATTAACCATAAACATCTGAGGCCATAAAAAAATATTCCCAGAATATGATGAGTGTTCCAAGATCATGTTCTAGTTCACTTCTAACATGTTCAAAATCAGACATATATTAATATAATAAAGTAGATAAGTATCAATTGTTCCCTTTTATAAAAATATTTATACTTTACTATTTTTAGTAATCTTAGTTACATAACTTCAAATATTATTTATCTAAATTTCTATTAATTGGCCTATTCATTAATTTATTTCACCATCCTTGTGTAAAAGCTAATTTAATACCCCTTAACCCTAGGTACCCTTTTATCTATATTTAGGATTAAATAATTATATAGGCCTCTCAAAAAGGTGAGCATTGTAATAATATTAAATATGATTCATACAAAGTTATGGTAAATGTCATAATTTTCAAGTGCACTTTTGAAACAATTACTTGATTAGTTAAATCAAGATTGAAATTTAGAACAAAATGAGCCTTGTGAAACTAATTATGATTATATAATGTTATTTGGGAATTGATTACTACCAATTTCATCACTAATTATAATAATTATTCAATTGGCTTAATCTTGACATAATTTGGGAAAAATTGAGTGCCAAAAACTTAATTGCATCTATACTATGTGATTTAAGATCCAATTATCTCCAAATTTATCACTATTTGAAACAATTACTAGATTGGTTCAATGAGGGATAAATTTGGATTAATTTGAGCCTTATGAACCTAATTATAACTATACCATGTTATGTGGTTCCCAATTAGCCCTAATTTCATCACTAATCAAACAAATTACTATATTAATTCAATCAAGGATGTAATATGGGCCAATTAGAGCCCCATAAACCTAATTGGGACTATAAAATATGATTTTGGGATCAATTGACCCCGAATTTTATCATTGATTGAACCAATTACTTGATTGGTTTAATCAAAGAAATAATTTAGACAAATTTTAGTCTCATGAATCTAATTACAACTATGTGATGTGATTTGGGGCCTTATCATCCCAAATTTCATCATTGATCAAGACAATAACTCAATTTATTCAATCAAGTATGTAATTTGGGGTATTTTGAGCCTTGTGAATCTAATTATGTATATACAATGTGCATTGGGGATCAATTAGCCCTAAGTTCATCACTAGTTCAACTAATTATGCGATTGGTTCAATCAAGGATTTGGGTTAATTTAATTCCTATCAACATAAATGTGACTATAAGATACAATTTTAAGATAAATTATCCTAATTTCATCACTTATTGAACTAATACTTGATTAGTTTAATCAAGGACATAATTTTGTTAATTTGAGCCCTATGAACCTAATAATGACTATACTATGTGACTTGGGGCTCATTTAACCCCAATCTCATCATTGATTGAACTAATTACTTGATTGGTTCAATCACATATTCAATTTGGGTCATTTTTAGCATAGTAAACCTCATTGGGACTATAAAATATCATTTAGGGTTTAATTGGCCTTAATTTCATCACTAATTATATTAACTAATCAATTGGTTCAATCACATATGTAATTTGGGCCAATTTGAGCCCCATGAAACTAAATGGGACTATATAATGTAATCTATGGCATAAATGGCACTAATTTCATTAGTCATTTAACTTATTATTTGATTGGTTCAATTAGGGATGCAATTTATGAATTTCTTATTAATGATTAAAATTGTGTTGTTTCTAACACCAACAATGGGAAGTTTTACGAATATGGGACTTACAACCTGAAACAACCTCTAGATTTTAAAGAAGCTGGCTATTCTTTATATCAAGGGTATAATGGGAAAAGGGATAGGAATTAAATAGAAACACAAGTGTAACTAAATAAACTCTAACTATGGAAATGTGCTTAAATTTAATTCAACCCTTAAGCATAGTGAAGCTATATGTAAGATTCAATTACATTAAAGAGTGAACAAGGCATGATCAATGTAAAAGTAAAAAATAATAGAAATAGAGGTTCACAACTTAGACTAATTTTGTAGTGACATAGAAAAATATCAACAAAGGCACAGAACTCAATTTTCTTATTAATTCTCCAGTCACATAAAAGGCACATAAACATGCACAGTTACATAAACTTTATAACTCAAAAAAATAAAACAAAGGCAAATGATATTCCTGATCATAGCTAAAAAATCTAAAACTCTTGACAATTATCTCTTGCAGAAAATTCTCTCTATCTTCTGATGATCCTTCTAGTGATCTCTGCACCCCTATTTATAGCATTGAATTAGCTCTAGATTGTCTACACGTTCCTAATCTAATGGCCTAACTAAACTCTAACTGAACTGGAAGTGTCTAACACAAGATATTTCTTAGATCTGAAATTTTCTATCTTTTGCAATTTCACTGGCCGACATAGATACCCAAGATGCTTCCCACTTTTAAATGGGAGAGGACACTTGTCTGATTCCTTCTCTCTACTTGAAAACCCTCTTATTATTCAAGAGGCACCAAAAAATGACACTTGGCATGTTCTATAGCACTTACCGAAGGCACACGACACTTTCCACATAATTTATATTCTTTTTGTGTCTTTGCTTAGGAGTGTTCCACCTTTGACACTTGTCACAATCCGCTTCTTCAAAACTTTAACAACTTAATAGAAAATAAGACCCATAGCATTTCTCACCTTAGTAACTTCAAAAAGGGGATAGGGGTAGGTGACACTTTTTGTGCATCTTTAGCTAGGGACATGTGGTAGTCTCCACTACTTTTATCTACCCTTTGAGAATCCTGTAAAAGGTGACACTTGGCAGCCTCTGCATTGCTCTGTCTCTATTATAGAAACATTCAAGCCTCATTTCATCTTTACATGGATGGTGACACTTGGTAGCTTCTGCTTGCTTTAGAAATAGAACCTGGGACCCACCACAATCTTTACTTATCAATGAAACTAAGTGAAGATAATTCAGATGTTGACACATGGCAGCTTCCACTTTCTTCAACTTAGGATACGTGGCATCTTCTAATGCTTTTAGAAAAGTATATTGAAACCTTCCATGCTTGCCACTTAGTGCCTTCCACTTGATTCTAAGAAAATATTTATTGAAAAGAGGCTTTTGAGACGTATAAGAAACATGAGATGTGGATGCTGACATTTGTTACGCTCTGCTGAGTTACTATGAGACACATGGTGCATCCTGACCAACTTTCCAAAATTATTAAAGGTGTCTTAGCTAATGAAACTTGGTAGATTCCACTTGATTTTGACACTTAGACAAAATTGAGGCAAAAGAAATTCAAGCCCACACTTTGAATCAAAACTTTGCTATCTTGAACCAAAGTGTGCAGGGATAAAATTTGGATCGCACAACTAAAAATCAAAACAAAATGTAGAGTATTTTTTACTCTATAGTTATTGGTGACCCCAAGGGCTTTTGAGCTTGCTCAAAAAGAATCCACAACTCTCGCATGATCAAAATGTGACAAAAAATCATAGCTTTAATAGGGTTATCTGATAGATAGACCACTCATCATCAGATAATCCCTGCTTATTTTGCAATTTGTTGAAGGCTAAATCAAGGTTGATAATATCTTTGTGTGAATTTTTTTGTAAAATCTGAACCATAGCCTTTAATTTAAATTTAAGCTAGGAAACAGGAATCAAAATAGCTTCTACTTCAGGGACTGATGAATCATCCCTTAAATCTTAAAAAACTATCTGATCATTCTGCCTGGCTAACAACAAAGGTTTAATTTCTTCAATCATCAACACAATGTTGTCATCAAGAAAAGGGGAAGGAAGACCTATTTGTACTAAATCTTCAATGTGTTGTTTCATTTCACTAATTCCTTCTTTCATCACATCTAGAATCTCTTTGTAATTGATTATGGTGGAATTGTAATTGAGAACCTCATTTACTTGTTTAGTAGTGACCATTCTATCATTAATCCCTACTACTGACAACATTCCATCAGTTGCATCATAGAGATTTTGTAGTAGCATTTTAGAGTCCAATACTCTCTTAAAAATAGTAGACAGTGTGTCTTCAACTAAAGTTTCCACCTTTTTGCACAATTTCTATGCATTTAGTAGAAAGGTTAGAGAAGGTCTGAGCTGAGTAATCTCCATAGATTCTTTTCCATATTGATTCATAAAGCTCCTTCACCAAATTTAACACACCTACATTTTTTGGCCTATTAGCCAATTCAAGTGTCAATTGTTCTGCCCTTTGTCACTCAGCTTGAAGTTGGGCCTAAATAACCATGGTATTATTCTACTCATTCAATAGCTTCTATTGAAGTTAAGTAACCTATAGCAGACTTTCCTCACATTTTTCCTAGAATGTTGCCTTTTTCCCACCTTAAGGTTGTCACTGCATCCTTTACCTACATTAGCTCTACTTTTAGAGAATCATTTTGGGCTTGGATAGCCTGATGAGTCTAAAGAGAAATAGTATTTTTCAACTATTTATTAAGACTCTATTTCAATATTCTTAGTATTGATCTCTGTGGTCAAACTACTATAGTTTGCCTTCTCTTTGGCTAGATCAGCCTCCATCTTTTGTAGCTTCCTTGATATTTTCAAATAATCTTCAGCTACTATAGTAGTGGATTCATTTAGAAGTTTGACCCTGTCTTGTGGTCTAAATAAGGACATATCTATTGCCACTACATTCATTATGTAATCCTCTAGCTGCATCTACTCTTTTGGCTTAACTATATTCGATGACAAATGGGTCACTGTTAGTTGTTGTTATATTAGGTCAAATTGTGACCTCAGATGTGGTGTAGCTAGGGCTTTATTCTCTTTGCTCCTCTTTTTTTCCCTTCAAGCTTTCCTCACCTTCTTAACATCTGATTGAGTTTTGAAGGTAGAAGGAGAGGCAATGTGCCCACTCACAAAAGGGAAACCTTTTGGCAAGCCATATGGAATAGCCAATTGTTGGCTATGGGCAATATGAGGAGATACTTTCTTGGGAAAAGAGGGGGAAAAGTGAGGTAATGATATGGCCTAAGTTTATATGGATGGGGTAAAATGAGAAATGGACATAATAGAGGTGGCAAGGGATGTCATTAGGCCAGATGGAATCATCACCCCTAAAGAGGAAGAGGGAGATTAAGAATAAGGAGAAATAATACTTACTTGATGAGCAACTGGGGTACTCTATGGTTGGTGTTGTGAGGGTTTTGCCCTCTCTTTTGAATCTAGTTGGAACCTCAACCTTTTATGTCTCCTTGGTGTTTCTTCTTCTAGCTGTGCTCGCCTCTCTTCAATATTTACCACTATTGCTAATGGTGATTGTGTAAAATTGGGAACTTCAAGGATTGACATTGACGGAGAAGCTTTTGGTGGTGAAGATACCGTACCCTTTTTTTTTTATGGTACTAAGAGATTGGGGTTAGATAGTTACAATGATTACTGCTGAAGTTTACACTGGGGATTGCAATGTTTGACTAGACTCTACGCTAACTTCTAGCTCTCTACCCTATGTCTAAAAATTGCTTATATCAGGGATAGACATAGGAGATAGATGACATCCATCCTAGAGTTCCTCCCATTTCTCATCTGAATCCACATTTCCAAAAGAGTGGGTTGTCTCACAAATCTCTTGCCTATATTTCCAATAGGCTTCTATTTTTTTAGCGTTCTAGTCTTTATTCTTTAATGCTCTTCTTAAATCAGAAGTCATTTTGATTTTTGGGTCAAACTCTCTTTACTTAGCATAAAAAATTTCCCATGGTCTATTTTGTTGAAGAGGTAAATCCATCAATTCAACATAAAATTTAGGAATATCTTCCCTGAGATTTTTCCTATTTTCCTAAAAGGGGCAGCCCTCATGTGCAATCCTGGTAGCAACCCTATTAGTCCTGATCCTTGAAGCTAAGAAACCATTTGGGTCATATACCCATTTATCTTCAATTAGAAGGAAACCCAATAAGGCTAGCTTTCTAAGCAAAACAATCTCAGCATCTCTGGGTTCTAATGCCATGTTGTTTGTCATCCATGGGATATCATACATTTTCCTCTTCTTCTTCCCAGAGCCATATTCATTGTCTACCATAGACACCTGCCTGGTGACCTCTAAGAGTGCTAACCTAAGGGTCAAAATCTTAGGTAGCAACATTGGTTCCCCACAAAAACCATGGACTCTAATAATAGTATGATGGGATCCAAAAAAGTAATCACAAGGGATAGAGCAATTGCCCATAAGGTTTAAAACACTTGGAAATAGTCTATTTATAATTGGTTCTGAACTCAGATGACAAAAATTAGGGGCAACAAAAAGTTCCCAAAATTCATATGGGTCACTAGTTTTGGACAAAATATGTGTCCATGCAGACACAAGGGTAGTCCTCTATAGACCGAAACTTGGATCATACATATTTAAATGCATGTATTGGGAAAACATGCTAGAGTTCTGATATAACATAAGGTGAAACAAATAAGAGGAATACCTAAAAATCCCTTTGGCTCTAAACTGGGCAAGTTGTTCCACCATTGAATATGCAATATGCTTGGAGAAATCAAGTTGATACTCTTGATTCTTATCAATAGTTTTCAATCTAAAGATGATAGCCATTTGTTCTTCATAAATGGCTATATCATATTTCATTCTAAAAATGAAAGCCATCATGGAGAGTGCATCTTGACTCGCTTGTGAAAATTGTGCTCTTGCTGCAGGTAGTGTTAGCACATTTGTATCATCATCGCCTAATTGCAGCTGTATTTTTAGAAATCTCAATTGAGTATTGACATTTGCCCAGGTTTTTTGAATCTTAGAAATGGTGGGAAATGTGGTTGTCTTGTCATAGTACAGGGCCAACATATCTCTGATAGCCTATGGTGTAAATTGCACTATAAATGGACCCTGTTGTATGGTACTTGAAGGTGCATGAAACAATCTAGCACATATTTCAACCAAATCAAGGCATGGATGCATAGTTGGGACAATGAATTGTGCCAGTTGGGAAGTCCATATCCTCATTGTGAATGTCTCATATTGTCCCACCTTGGCCCTTTGAAGACACCTTTGATGTGCCCCTTCTTTGAGAGTTTTGCTACTATTTCTTTGAATAATTAGGTCCATGATTCCATATGTATAATCTTTTACCTTTGTTGGGTCACTTGCTTGACTGACTTTAGGGACTCTGGTCTGTGGGTAGGTCTTTAATGGTTGCGCAGGGGTGGAAGCATATGATTTGCTCATAAGAAACTTATCAAGGGATTCATAAATCCTAGACCCTTATTTTGAAGACTATGCTCCCTCCATATCTATATCTATTCTTTAAAAATAGTGAACTACGGTAATAGGTATGAAGCTTTTGCAATAAGGAAGCACTTTCACTTAAGCAGGTTTACTATGAGCTGAAAATGCAAGTAGTAGGGGTTTTCTAGTAGATGTAGGAATGTTTGAGAAACTTGTAAGCTTTAACTCTTGTTATGAAGTATTTATTTACCCATCAAGTTTCAAAATGGCATTAAACCTAGATAACCATTAGTAAATCTTACTAAATCTTCATGGAACAATGAGTTAGACACGTCATGTAAATGGCTGTGCAAGGTACCTTGGGGAATTTAAGATTGGGAGATATTTAAAGTGTCAGGAGCTTTGATACCCAGGATGCTTCCCACTTTTAAATAGGAGAGGACACTTGGCCAATTCCTTCTCTCTACTTGAAAACCCTCTTATTATTCAGGAGGCACCAAAAAATGACACTTAGCATGTTTCGTATCACTTACCAAAGGCACACGGCACTTTCCACGTAACTTATACTCTTTTTGTGTCTTTGCTCAGGAGTGTTCCACCTTTGACACCTATCACAATTTGCTTCTTCAAAACTTTAACAACTTAACAAAAAATAAGACCAAGAGCATTTCTCACTTTAGCAACTTCAAAAAGGGGACAGGGACAGGTGGAACTTTCTGCACATCTTTAGATAGGGACATGTGGTGGTCTCCACTGCTTTTAGCTACCCTTTAAGAATCCTACAAAAGGTGACACTTGGCAGCCTTTGCATTGCTCTGTCTCTGTTATAGAAACATTTGGGCCTCATTTCATCTTTACACAGATGGCAACACTTGGCAACTTCTACTTACTTCGAAAATAGAACCTAGGACCCACCACAGTCTTTACTTATCAATGAAACTAAGTGAAGATAATTCAGATGTTGACACGTGGTGGCTTTCACTTTCTTCAGCTCGAGATATGTGGCATCTTCTAATGCTTTTATAAAAGCATATTGAAACCTTTTTTGGTTGCCACCTGGTGCCTTCTGCTTGATTTTGAGAAAAGCTTTATTGAAAAGAGGATTTTGAGACGTATAAGAAACATGAGGTGCAAATGCTGACAATTGTTGCACTCCACTTAGTTACTATGAGACACATGGTACATCTCGACCAACTTCTAAAAATTATGAAAGGTGCCTCGATCGATGACACTTGGAGCTTCTGCTTGATTTTGACACTTAGACAAAATTGAGGCAAAAGAAATTTGAGCCCACACTCTGAATCAAAACTTCACTGTCTCGAACCAAAGTGTGAAGGGACAAAATTTGGATCGCGCAACTAAAATTCAAAATAAAATGTAGAGTATTTTTTACTCTACATTTCTTTTCCTCATAAACTAAATTAAAACTATATTATGTCATTTATAACTCATTTGACTTAAATTTCATCCTTGATTCAACTAATTACTTGATTATTTCAATAATAAATGTTATCTAGGTCAATTTGAGTGATTTAAACCTAATTTGAACAATATGATGTCATTTGTGTACAATTGTCCCCATTTTCATCTCTAATTAAAAAAATTACTCAATTAGTTCAACCAAGGACATAATTGAGGAAATTTGAGCCCATTGAACCTAATAACAATTATATGATGTTATTTAAGTATTAATTTTCCCTAATTTCATTATCGATTAAAAATATTACTTGAGTTATTCAGTTAGGGATGTAATTTATAGCAATCTAAGCATTATTTAATTATTTGGGATTATAAAATGTCAATTGGGGCATAATTGGCCCTGATTTCATCACTGATTGAAATAATTAGTCAATTGTTCAAGGAGTGACACATTTTGGGCCAATTTTATTTGTGTGAACCAAATTGGTACCATATGATGTGATTTGGGGCTTAATTATCCCCAATTTCATCTCTAGTTGAGCTAGTTACTCAAATAATTATATCATAAATGTAATTTGGCCCAATTTCAACATTTTTTATTAAAATTTAGAATTAATAGGAATATTAACTGTAATTAAGATAAAATAGTGGAAGAGTAGTAAATATTTTAAATGACTTATAACTATTAGAATTAAAGTAAGACACTGAAATGGATAAAGCTATAATGAATGAAAGAAGCTAACTATTAAAAAAATAGAAAAGACTTAGTTGAGTTTAGCTTGTTATATTGATAATGTGTAACTAAAATAAAGTTTTAAATGACCAAATTAGAATGATTGTGTGTGTAATGAAAACAATATCTATCACTATTTTGGGTCAAAAGCGATTGAAAGCAATCAATATTAATTGCTATTTTGGACCATTGTGGGTCGATATTGACCTATGTGGGAAAAAAATAAATTTATGGTATAGTTAATTATATTTGATTGAAATGTGATTGTATACAATTTTTTTGACCTTATATTGTGTGCATATGACTTCTAAATGACTTATTAAAACTTGAAACCCCACTAGTGCTTGCGATAGTTGAAAGCTTGAAAAAATAAAAAGGGATTGTAACAAGATGAACTAACCCAAATTAACCTCATAATGACTGAATATTACCTACATATCTAGAGCACTCTAAAAATGGAATCAATCCCACATAGTTCTCCCACCTAGAGTGCTTAGTGCTTTAGTGCTCATTTTCTACATGTATGCATTTAGTGATAGATTGAATACTTAATAATTATTTATTTGACTCAGATAAAATAGACTTATGATTTTTATAAATATTAATTTTAATTAATAAAATAAAATTTGGAAATAATAAGGAATCTTTTCTCAGTGTGTAATAGTATAAATGTGATTGAATAATAAAATTTACAAGTGGTAAAATAAGTGTCTTAGATGTGAATTTATAGCAATCCAAATGGGTGAATAATCACACTAATCCTAAAAATATATAAACATCTATAAATGAGGGTTTAAATTTGAAAAATATATATTACTGGGTAAAGGGTAAGATCAACCCATAAAGATCATGATCGAATACTGATCCCAACCCATGTAAGTCAATTCTGACCTAGGGAGGATGACATTTTATTTTAATAATTCTAAAAGGTACATATAGATGCTTATAGGTTTTTAACAATTAAGAATATTTATGTAGGTGTAAAAAATTAACTTAGAAAACATGGGCATGTACAAGTACTTAGGATAGAGTGAATTGGTGAAATATGACCAATTTAAGTGCTTAAGTACATTAAGGTAAATGTGGGATGAATATGATATATCAAGCATTCATGACCAAATTTGAGTATCTACATTTTCCCCTCATTAATATAGAAATGAAATTACTATAATAAAATGAACTATATAATTGAGTGTGTAAATCCCTCTTTTCCTTTGGGAGGAAGATCCAATCATGTAAGGTGTTCCATAGTAAATCCTATAATGATGTAAAAGTAGTTAATATCCATATGTGAAATTGAGAATTGAAATGTAACTTGATTTTGAAAATAATTTAAAGAACATAGAAGGAATACACATGTATGTGTGAAGCTGATGTTGCTCTTGTAAATTTTCTTGAATATGATGCTTCCTTGAAGCATTGAATAATTGGTTCTTCCCATGAAGCACTTGGAAGGATTGGTTTATTTATTGAACCATGGAAAATTGAGGGTGATCAAGCCCTAGTTTTGAAGTGAATGTGAGTAGAAAATTGAACCCATTGAGGGATGAATAAACCCAAATTTTCATTATTAGTGTTTATAACCTTAAGATGGAAATGGGTTGGAATCCATAATGGATTCATAGGCTATAATTTTATAGGGTGTTAAATCTCCAATATGAATTATATACTTAACTAAATCAATCACCTTATCATGATTTTTTACTTTGAAAAAAAGTTTGCATGAATTAGTATTAAGCTCCTTAAATAAGATAAATAGTAAAGTTCTCATAAATATATTTCATTCCCCTATGTGATAAGTGTAAAATCTATAATTGTATGTAGATGTAAAATTTGTAATTTTTGTTTCAGGTTTGTCTGTTTATGCACCCAAAATGTATGAATATGTAATATGTTCCTTTAATGTGAATACATATGCATGGAATATTCCCCCATGATATGTACCAATAACTTAATTTTAAACCATTATAAATTCTTTTAGACTATATTCTATACTTAAAATTGATTTTGGTTCATAAAGGCTTATATTTATATGAAAACTCATTGAAATGACCTCCTTTTGAGGTGAGGTATGTGTCCTACAAGTCACTCATCTCAAAATAAAAGTTAATAGTATCATGTGTATTAAGATATAATCTTTAAATATCATAGATTATGTTAAAATATATGTCATCATAATAATATATGTATCATTCAAAACATGTATACAACATATATGGAAAGGCTTAAAGTGTCAATTATAGATAAAGGTATCAATGATTCTCATAGTATTAACTATAAGAGAATAATATTATAATATTTAGTGTATTATATGGATCATCACACTCATTAAAATTAAAAATCTCAAAAAATGCACAAACATAATAAAAATAATGTCACCCAAAGGCCCAAGGGCCAACATGGAAAGGACATGATGATGTCACACTTTGAAAGAAGGCCAAGGGCCACACACAATAAGGAAAATAACTATTTTCTTAATGGACATGAATATTTCACAATAAAATATAATGGACAATGGCCATTAACTCAATGTACATGAATATATTGCAATCAAACATAAGGTCCAAGGACCATACATAATATACAAGAAAAGTATAATCTACTATGTATAAGTAATATTATCAAATGGAGAATAAAAATAGAAATATATGATATAAGTACAATCATTGAGAGGGGGGTGAATCAGTGATTCCAAATAATCCAATTTTAATTCCAATTCCTTCAAACTCTTAATTATTTAATACATACAATCATGAGGCATACACATCATTCATAGAAATGAATAAGAAAGATAATACAAGATCAATCACATAACACATGACATACGTGGAAAAACCTCTTGGGGAATAAAACCCACTCTCAATCTTGTTATACATTTAGACTACTTGTCTTATAATGTATTACAAACTAGAGACTGTTCAAGTCCTTTTGACCAAGATTTAGTGAAATAATTGTTCCACAAGGAACAACTACATGTACGATGATCAATTCCTTCTTACCACCTATTGGTCAAGTAATTCTAAACTAAAACCTTGGTTAAGTCCCTATAACCAAATGAATTCAGTGAAAGACCTATTTCACAAGGAGCTTTTCCCTTAAGGAAGATCAAGTCCTTTAGACCTTCCTTTGAAAATAACACCTCCACCTTTCAATTGATGTATTCAACACCTGATGATGGACCTCTGATTTTCACTATTCACCTTCACTCTTTCATCCAACACTCCCTATTATCCAAATCACATTACATACTTGAACCAACACACAAAGATCAATTAGGACACATTACATATCCCAACTAACCCCACTATTCATCTCTTCACTCACACTCAATATTCAAACCTACAAGAGTACTATTATGACATCAAAAATATAACCTCCAGGTCATACACACCATAATTAACCTAATATACCCTTTAACCCATCCATATGGTACACACAACCTTCACTTTGCCTTTGATCACCATACACACTCTCTCAAATAGCCTCTTTAGCATACTCACTCATTCTATCTCTTTTAGGCTTATTAGGTCCAATAACCTATGCGAACACCTTCATCACCTTGATTAGATAATCATGTCTAATCCTATTTGATCTCTACTAGTCCTCACTAACATATACCTTCTTTTTCAAATGTTCTCTTCTTCACTTGGCTCCTCATTCACACAACTATAACAAACAGGTCAAATAAGCCTTGTACTTATACCATGCTCTTGGTATAACCCATCTTGGTCAACCAAGATGCTTACCACAATTGTTACACCTTTGAAATAGGTCCTCATACACATTAAAATTAATAATCACATAATCCATAGGTCAAACAATACCTCATTACCCCCAAACCACCATTAGGTCTTGGTGAGACCTAAAACCATTAGGCCTTCATACTCACATGTTACATGTGAGACTACTTAGACGGCCTTCATCATTTACCAATTATTAGAACATATAAAAAATATATATAATATCCCCTTTCTCACTTCCACATGGGTCCATGCCATCTGGAACACCAACTCCATACTTGGACCTACCAATTAGGTCTCCTATCTCTTCAAGTCTTCAAACACAAAAAACATAGTCTCAAAATTTTGAACCAAATAATAAAATATTTCATATATATATATTTATATATATATATATATATATATATATATATATATATATATATATATATATATATATGATTATATCACATGGTTGAACCCTTCAGGACCTTATATATACCTCCATGTGATTTAGACACATCAACACAAATTAAGCACTGAAAACAACATATACAAAATGACCACTCAGACTGGTCATATATATTCAAAATACAATCAAGATATTTTGAATCTGCATATCTGATCAAAGGCATATCATGAAAACCAATGCCTTCTCATAATGTTTATATAATTATAGAATATCTCCATGCTCATTTTATTCTTTAAATCTACTTATAACACCTTCAACTTACCTCTACAAGATGGTCACTTAAATTGCTAGTGCATTCAACAAACATAGTCAACTTCTGCATATTTGTTCATACATAATATAGATTACAAACCTCCAATTCCCACAAATATTATCCTTATATAGTATACAACACTCTCCAATAGTTAATTTATAATGAGACATCCATATATCATCAACATAAACTCAAGTATCCTTCTCGAGGTATTTGCATAACATAGTCAACTTTGAAGCTTCATATATTTGATTATAAAAACATTCATACCTCCTAACTAGGTTTAATGGATCCACCATGTATTTATCTATAATTTTTATTTTCATACCACCATGAAATTCATCTTGGATCAAAATTTATAGTAAAAATATAAATCACTAATTTTCCCTTTGTAATTCAAATATTCAAATGCCAACGATCATAGATAAACCTTGACCACTTTGATATCATCTCATACCCTCATTACTCAAATTAAACATGCACCATCAATATTTATTAAATTATCTCAACCTTTAGCTTTCATCACTCACCATTAGATCTTCATCTTGACTATTTGACTTAATACACTTCATTGATTTTTTGTACAGAGCTCAATCTTTATCTATGTTAATCATTGGAAACTTTGAAAACATCTTGCTCAATACAAACCATTGATCTATATTTGTATGAACACCTGCTCACTGCTAGATATTGGAAGAAGTTTAATATTTATCTCTTCTTGATGTTAAACTTTGAACACTTGTCCTCATCTCATTTCTTCTAGACATATTGGAATTAACATGCTCCATCAATCTTCTAAAAATAGATTGAAATTTAACTTCATTCAACATAAAAAACTTTGACCTCTTTGACTTATTATGTACCATAGATCTTCACTATATGATTGCCCACAAACCATTGGATCTGCATCTAGTCCTGATCTTTAACTTTGTGAAAAATAGACTAAGTATAGGGACCATTGCTATCTGCCTAAAAGCCCAACTTTGCATAGGCATATATTTTGCCTTAGTCTATCTCATGTTCTCAAATTTGAATAATAAAAACTAGGCATAATATTAAATAAACCCATATGATCATTTCTTCCTAAAACCTTCTCATGTGTAAGATATGCTATTATAAAATTGATTACTCAACTCATTCTTAAAATTAGATAAATAACTAAGCTGAGCTTATATTCATTTTGCATCATTGATCTTCGATGTGATGAAATGTAGATTTTTAGATCTACCTTTGTAAATTGACCGTGTTGGAACTTAGTGCACTTTTATCTGAGGGACCAACTTTGCATCTTAATAACTTTAGTTTTATTTATTCACATGATCTTAAACTTGAACCATGTGATCTCCTCACATAGGAGAATCCATCCATATATCAAGAATATCTTGGAACCTTCACACATGTGAGATATGATGTCATAAATATGCCTCCTCAAATTTATTTATCATAAAGCTAATTATGCCTAGATGAACATAATGAAGAACCAGGTGAATTCCACTCATGAACACAATCTCTCAAATCATCCTTGACCTCTAATAGGATCTTTTTCACATCCTCAAACCACCATACTCATCCTTAATAACCTCACTTAGTAAAACACTAAAGAACCATGCAAGAACTCTGAGGCACATTGAAGCATACTTTGTCATTATCATTTTAACACACATGACACCTCATCAACATCCTTGGTCACCTTGGATACATCATTAACAAGCCTCCAATAATATTTCCCTTTGTTATTAATTTAAAACACCAATACAAATCTTATGCTCAGACTCTATCTCTCTCTTTAGGTTCTTTTTACCCCTTTGACATAATGACAAAGTGGGATAAACTTTTGGTCCTATGAACCTAAAAAGACATCAAGGACAATAATAGGAAGAGGCCATCTTTGATAGATGATACAAACTTCCCTTCACATTTA
The DNA here is from genome assembly GCA_037957365.1 of Torreya grandis. Lineage (NCBI taxonomy): Eukaryota > Viridiplantae > Streptophyta > Pinopsida > Cupressales > Taxaceae > Torreya > Torreya grandis. The sequence goes on from JARHVA010000556.1 coordinate 1,819,664, forward strand.
GGAAAAATATTCTCACCTTGACCTTATCAAACATGTTCCATGACAACACTCTTCTTTGATCATACATAGCTTTTATGAAACATACATGAACACCATAAATTGCATGAACTACCATGAAAACATTAAGAGAGGCTCCCCCTAAGTCACCTAAGATTAGGCACCTTTTCTTTAATCATATTTAGACCATTTCCAATAATGATTATTTAACACAATTTACACCATACCTTCTTTCTCATATTCAACTACTTAGTCCTCTAATCCTAGAATCTGACCAATTATAAAGCTTCCCCTTTGTTTATGCAAGAGGATTTAATACATTGTCAAAGAAACTAACTTGGTTTTATAAACTCATCATATCAACATACTTGAGTTCACATCTGTATCAGACTTCTTACAATCTCCACTATGAGTAGAACATCTCACATATGTTCCCTCTCAAATTATGCACAACTCCTCAATTCACTCAAGCAATCTGAGTTAGCTCCCCCTAACTACATGGTATACACAACTTATCATCTATATAACTTAGAGACCTTATTCATGATATCAGATATAAGACAACACATCTTCTCATGACTTTATTTATCTATTAACATCAATCAAGACCCAAAAAACATCCACCATACTTCCTCTTTCTGTAAAGTATCTCCTTGAAGCCTAGAGAGAGAGACCCATTTGACATAGAGAGACTAAAAGTCCCAAAACTCTAGAGAGTCCCATATCTCCATAATCTCATCTGACTTGTAGTCCTACTTGACTTTTAATGATTTCTTGACTTCATTATTTTCTTTAAATTTTTAAATAAATATTGTCAACATAAACTCTTGACTTTACTTCATGTCTACCATGGCAAACAAACCATATTTGGTTGTAGTCTGATCTCTTTTAATAGGCTTAGGTTTCCATACCCATTTTTGACCTATTTCTTACACACTAGGATCTCTATACACCTTATTTTTCTTTGGGAACTCATTCAACCTATTCTTTTAATACCTATAAATGTGACCAACTCTATGAGAACTAAAATAAACAAGATCATTCATACTTTTACTTGATGATGATTGTGATCTTCTTTTTATATCTAGATAGAATATAAATTCTCTTAGAAATCCTATATCTTCTTCATATTTTATTCTTTATTTATTGTAGTAGGCACTCAACCTTGATAAAGATTATCCTTCATAGAACTGGGTCTTAACACCATTGATTTAATTTTAGGAGTAGAGTGATTCTTCAAACTATTCTTGTAGAATCTGGAAATATATGCTACTTTATTTCAACTATAGCAAAAAATATCATTCAACATACCTCTTGAGTAATTTGAGTTATGACTTTTCCATAGCTAATAACTCTTTCTTCCAAGTCTCCATGAATGTCCATACTTGACTGACTTCTTTCTACATTCCTTAGCTCTATGACCATACGTATTACATATATAACAATGACCATGGAATAAACTAGCATACCTTGAAGCATTTTGTTGTCAAACATACCTTTCTACATTGCTTTCAAAGATTTTAATATCCTTGACATACTCAAGCTTTTCAGTCTTATTTTATAGTTTATCCAACTTGACTACAACAAACTCATGCTCACTCTTCAGTTACTTCATCTCAATCCTTATCTGAATGTACTCATCTTCTCTTCCTTTTAGATTTTCACTTGTATTCTTTAATTGATCCTCAAGAATATTGATCTTCTCTTCATCCTGTTTAGCCTTATTGGCAATGTCCCTCAATCTATATGCTTGCACTTCAATAAACTTGATGTGTTCTTGATACTTCTCATCTCTCTTAGACTTTCCTAACAAACTTACCTCAAGAGAATTAACTTGTGATTCTAGACCTTTGATCACATACCTCATATTGTGATTCCTTCTTAAAAGCTCAGCTCCTAGATCCACTTCTTCCTCACTATCATAGAACACTTCTTCTCCACTATCATGGTAAACTTATTTATCATGCATGATGTCCTTTTATTTTAAACAACTTTCCTTTGTTATGATCTTGATGGGAAAATTTCACTAATTCCTCAATGTTTTGGTGTAGCATTTCATTACATGTGGTATCAAAGCCTCCACCTAGGTTTAAGTCATAGAGTAGGTGGCTACACTAGCATGGTAGTATTCATTTGGGGCTCATACACATAGGGATCCTAGTGGTATGGGCTTAAATCTAGCATAGAGTCTAGGATTAAAAAGCATGGTGGGATGTTATGATCCTAATGGGTGGATTTCACTAATGCCTCAAGGTTTTAGTGTAGTAGTTTGTTACATCCTTAGAATCTTCTAGTTAAACCTTGAGGTCATTGATAACCTTCTCATCCTCTTCAACATCTTTCTTCAAAGTACATATATGTTCCTCAAGTTCCTTGATCATAGTCTTCCACTATTGATTCTGTTTATTCAACTGCTTGGCCATCTTTGTACCTACTTAGGATCTCCTTCAAGATGTTAAGCTTCCTCCAAAGGAATTGGTTTGATACTAATTATTAGAGGTACAATCACTAAGAGGGAAGAGTTAAATTAATGATTTTAGATAATCCAATTTCAATTCTAATTCCTTCAAACTCTTAATCATTCAATACATACAATCATAAGGCATACACATCATTCATAGTAATGAAAAATAAATAAAATACAAAATTAAACACTTAACACATGACATACATGGGAAATTCTCTTGGGTAATAAAACCCACTCTCAAGCCTACAAAATTCTTGGACTACTTGTCCTATAAGGTATTATAAACTAGAGACTGATCAAGTCCTTTTAAATAGGATTTAGTGAAACAACTATTCCACAAATAGTAACTACCCCTAAGATGATGAAGTACTTTCTGACCACCTATTGGTCAAATCCTTCTAACCCAAAATCTTGGTCAAGTCCCTCTGACCAAAGGCCTTTAGTGAAACACCTATTTCACAAGGAATAACTACACCTAAATAAGATCACCTAATGATGGACCTATGATTATCACTCTTAACCTTCACTCTTTCATCCAACACTCCCTATTGGCCAAATCACATTACATATCCCAACTAACCCCACTCTTTAACTCTTTTCTCACACTCAATATTCAAACCTACAAGAAAACTATTATGACGTAAAAAATATAACCTAAATGTCATACACACCATCATCAACCTACTCACCCCTTCAACCCATTCACTGGGCACACACATCCTTCACCTTGCCTTCGCTCACCATACACACTCTCTCAAAAGGCCTCTTGAGCATACTCACTCATTTTGCCTCTTCTAGGCTTATTAGGTCTAATGACCTATGTGATTACCTTCATCACCTTGATCATACAATCATGTATAATCCTATTTTCTCTCTTCTAGTATTCATTGACATGTACCTTCTATTTTAATGGTTCTCTCCTTCACTTGGATCCTCATTCACACAACTAGAATAAATAATACTTGTATTTATACCATGCTCTTGGTATAACCCATATTGGTTATCCAATATTCTTACCACCCTTGTTCAAAATTTTAAATAGGTCCTCATGCACATTAAATCTAATAAAAAAATACTCTATAGGTCATTCAATGCCTCATTAGCCCTAAACTACCATTAGGTCTTGGTGAGACCTAAAACCATTAGGCCTTCATACTCACATGTTACATGTGAGAATATTTGTACCACCTTCATCCTTTACCAATATTTTAAACATATAAAACATATATCCAATATCCCCTTTATCACTCCCACATGGGTCCATTCCATCTATAATACCAACTCCACACTTGGACAGACCAATTAGGTCTCCTAGCTCTTCAGGTCTTCAAACATAATAAATATAGTCTCAAACTTCTAAACTAAATAATTAAATATTTCACATAGACATATTATTATATCACATGGGTAAACCCTTTAGGAACTCATATATACCTACATATTCTTTATACACATCAACACATGTTCTAAGCACTTAAAACAATGTACATAGGATGACCACTTAGACTAGTCATATACAGTCAAAATATAGTCAAGCTATTTTGACTCTCCATATCTGATCAAAGGCATATCATGAAAAAAAATTCCTTCTCATAATACTTAGAGACTTATATAACATCTATATGTTCATTTTATTCTTCAAATATACTCATAACACCTTCAACTTACCTCTACTATATGGTCACTCAAATGGCTAGTGCATTCAACATAGTCAACTTCTACATATTTGTTCATAGACAATATAGATTGTTCAAACCTCCAATTACCACAAAAATTATCATTATGGAGTCTAAAACACTCTCAAATAGATAATTCATCATGATACATCCAGATATAATCAACATAAACTCAATTATCCTTCTTGGGTCACTTGGAGAACACAGTCAAACATATAGTCAAATTTGGATCTCAATATCTTTGAATATATAAACATTCAAACCTCCTAACTAGGTTCAATGGATTTTCCATGGAATCTTATACAATTTTTATTTTTATACTACCATGAAATTCATCCTGGATCAAAAGTTATAGGCAAAATATAAAGCACTATTTTTCCCCTTTGTAATTGAAATATTCAAATGACAACGGTCACAATTAAACCTCAACCAATTTTATATCATCTCATGCCCTCACTACTCAAATTAAACATGCACCATAAATATTTCTTAAATTATCTTGACCTTTACATTTCATTTCTCACTGTTGGATCTTCATATTGATTTTTTGACTTAATGCACATTGATGATTTCTTATATGAAGCTTGAACTTTATCTGTATTAATCATTGGAAACTTTAAAAACATCTCACTCAATATGAACCATTGATCTACACCTTCTCATGTTTAGATCTTGGAAGAAGCTCAATTTTTATCTCCTTATTAAACTTCAAACACTTGTCCTCATCTCACTACTTCTAGACATCTTGTGTTAAACATGCTCCATCTATATTCTACAAATATCTTAGAATTTAACTTCATTAAACATCAAACACTTTAACCTATTTGACTTGTTGTGTAGATTATATATTCACTATACAATTACTCATGAATCATTGGATCTATATCTAGTCTTAATTTTTAACTTTATACAAAATAGATTAATTATGGGGACCATTACTATATACCTATAAGGCCAAATTTTCATAGGCATATCTTTTTCATCGATCCATCTCATGTTCTCAAATTTGCATCATATAAACTAGGCATAATAATGAACAAACCTATATGACCATGTCTTCTTGAAACCTTCTCATGTGTAAGATATGCTATTATAAAACTGCTCACTCGACTCATTCTTAAAATTAGACAAATAACTAAGTTGAAATCAAATTCATTTTGTGTCATCGATCTTCAATGAGATGAAATGTGGACAATTAGATCTGCCTTTGCAAATTGACTAAGTGTTGGAACTTACTACACTTTTATCTGAGGGACCAACTTTATACCTTAATAACTTTGGCTATGCTTAGTCTCATGATCTAAAACTTGAAACATGTGATCTCCTCACATAGGAGAATCCATACATTATAGATTAACTCCTAGAACCATCAAATGTGTGAGATATGAAGTCATCAATATGTCTCCTCATATTTATCTTTCATAGAGCTAACTATGCCTAAATGAATAAAAGAAAGAACCAGATGAATTCCACTCATGCACATAGCTCTCCAATCATACTTAAGCTCTGATAGGACCCTTTGTATATCCTCAAATCACAATAATTATCCATAATCACCTCACTTAGTCAAACACTAAAGAACCATGTAAGAACTCTAAGTCACATTGAAGCATACTTTGTCATTATCATTATAGCACACATGACACCTCATTAACATCTTTGGTCACCTTGGAGACATCATTGATAAACCTCCAAAAATATAGTATACACCATTTATATTCAATGTGATATTACCCTATTAAATATAATATCCATGTACATAATGTAAGATAGAGATGTTAACAAGATATTTGTAAAGAATATATAACTTAACATAGTTTAGGGGTTATAGAATGGTAACACCTATAAATATTGTATCCTTTAGATAAGTTTACCCCAACATAGGCATGGCCAATGGATAGAGAAAAGTCAAACATTTAAGTCCATTTATAATTTGAATGTCCTAAATAACACTCATAAATAATAGTGAAATGTATGTGTGATAGAAAAATATTATGCTATCTATCAATCATGAGATAAATAATAAATGAAAATGATGCAAACTAGATTTCTAATCATGCTCAGGTCCTAACTTTGGATTTATAAAATATTTTAAATATTTTTATATTTTTTCCATATTTTAATTTTTTGGTACTTTTTGAATTTTAAAACAAGACCAATAGAGACTAGGAGACAAAACATGGGTTTGAAGGTAGAATAAAGATTCCTTAATATGAATAATCCACAACATGTGTCAAGGTAAAGTATGTACTACATATGATTACATGGCCATGTATGAATAATATGACCCCATTATATTTGTGAATTATAGCTAAAAAACATGTAGGATTTATGATAGGATGCAGAGGAATGATTATAAATCATCCTTTTATCAAATGTACACTTGTCAAGGTATGTAATACACATTTATGATCAATATAGTACACAAGGGAAATGTTTTGCATGAATAATAATAATGTGTAAACTATAAGTAAATATAGTATCAAAAATAGATTTAAGAAGGCTCTATTTTATCAATTACTTATTTGATTTTGTAAAAAGTTATAGGTCAGTATCGCTAAGTTCTAGATAATAATGATAGTCGATTATGATTATTTTTGGTGAATACTTTTTGTGATGAAAAATACAATCTGATATGATCAGACTATGAAAAAAATATGCTAAATGGGAAAAATTCATAGTATTAGATCACTATTTTAGATTTTTCAATTTAGGAAAGAGAAAAAGAAGATCCAAGAGGTGAAAAATATATAAAGGGCTAAGGGCTAGAATATTGATCAAATCAATCATGTGTAAAAAGTAGAGGAGTAACATGATGAAGTAATCAATAAGATATGTACAATTTTATTTTGTTTTTATTATTATTTGAATGTTTTTTAATTTTTTTGAGTATTTGAAATTTAAATTTGTTAACCAATGACTCCATCAAGAGGATAGTCATAACAAGGATTTGTAATAAAATCTACAAGGGTCACCTTTCATGCATAAAAATTAATAAATTTGGATGACTCAAAATTAAAAAAGGCATTAGGTGTTGTAATATAACTATCTAAATAACTAATCATGTAATAACATATGGTAATAGTAGGTCTATAGGACCTAGGAAGGTTTGAAATCCAATGAGTATTATAAGGTTGTTCTAAATATTGTGTTCTTTATGGAACATGTTGATTTGCGTACATAAATTTATAAAATGTTTCATGTGATGGTTGTTTTTTGTGAACTTAAAACCTTATTATGATATGTTATTTGATTTTGCATTGGTTACTTTTATGTGTTTTTCACATTTTTTCTAAATTTATTGTACAAAAAACTTTTTCATAGGTGAAAAAAGTGTAAATATGTAGTGTTATTGAATATATGTAACAATGCACTATAGTGGTGGATGGGGAGGATAAGGAACCATAAATTATATAAGGTACTCATATATAATTCTTGAAACTATGACCACCTACTTTTAATGAATGCAATTTAGGAATCTATGTAGCATAAATGATATAACATAGAGATTTTGTAACCAAGGGGGTCCTAATAAAATGTTAAAGACCCCATTCCATGTTAAAGATATAAAAGGAGTGTATACTATAGAAATACCCATCATAATAGGTAATATAATGTGTCCCAAATTAGTTTGTTTCTTTACATTGAATGTGTTAACACTCTTATGTTTTGACACTCTTAGATGTTTCTTATATGTCACATTGTGTGTAACCCAATGAATGGAGTAATGTAATTGCACATATAATCTAACTTGATCTATTATAAACTAATACATTGTATATAGGTTTTTGATAAAATTATTCTTATATACATAAAGCATGGAAATCATAATTATCATTCATTATTTCATTATCCTCAAAGGTGATCATATAATGCAATTGAGAGTTTAATATAATTATGATGATAATTTCATCTAATGGATGATCATATGAGTTAGAATTTGGTTATGAATTATAGTTATGAAACACTATTAAATTATCCATGTTTTTATTATAATTTGGGAATGGATCATTGAAAATAGAAATTTCATTTTGTTGTGGCTTAGTTTCTTCTATAAAACTACTTATCTCAATGACATTATTATCAATCAAATATTAAATGTGGTGTTTGAGATTAAAACATAAATTGTTAGAGTATCCATTTCACCTATGATAATCATAGTATGTATTTATATCGAATGATTTACTTGGTATTAATTTCATCACTATTTTTTATCACCTACTCAATTTGTTCAATCAAGAATGAAATTTAGGCCAATTCAATCACTGTGAACCTAATTGGGAATACAGATTTTTTGCTCAATTTTCCCAAATTTCATCATTGATTGAACCAATTAATTGAATGTTTAATTTTAGGATTCAAACATGTGAAAAAAATAGGACTATTAGATGTTATTTTGGGTTCAATTGGCCCTAATTTCATCAGTCATTAAAGTAATTGATTGATTAGTTTAATCACATATATAATTTTATCCCCATGAACCTAATTTTTATTATATGATGTCATATGAGGCTTAATTAGCCTTAATTATATGATTGAATAAATTAATTACTTTATTGGCTCAATGAAGGACATAATTTGAGCCAATTTGAGCCTTGTGAATGTAATTTCAACTATACGATGTTATTTTAGGCTTAATTAGTCATAATTTCATCATTTATTAAATTAATTACTTGATTAGTTTAATAATAGACATGGTTTTAGATAATTTTATCCCTATGAAACTACTTGGGACTATACATTATCATTTACAGCTAAAATTGGCCCCACTTTCAACATTGATTGAACAAATTACACATTTTTTCAATAAAATATGTAATTTAGGCCAATTTAATCCATTGAACCTAATTACAACAATATTATGTGACTTGGGGCTTGATTTTATATAATTTCATCATCAATTAAACTAATTAATTAGCTGGTTTAGGCCAATTCAAATTTAGTGAACCTAAGTGTGACTATATAATGTGATTTGGGCTCAATTGGCCTCAATTTCATAACTTATTGATTAGTTTACTCAATTTTTTAAATAAAGGACATAATTTAGGCCAATTTAAGACTATTAAATTATAATTAGGAATATATGACATAATTTAGGTCTTAATTGGCCCTAGTGTCATCATTGTTTAAATCAATTGATCATTTGAGCATTGTGAACTTAATTAGGACTATATAATGTCATTTAAGGTTAAATTAGACTCAATTTCATCACTAGTTGAACCAATTAATTGATTAGTTCAATAAAAAACATAATTTGGGTCAATTTAGGCCCCATGAATATAATTGTGATTATATTATGTCATTTGGGGATCAGTTGGACCCAATTTCATCATTGATTGAGATAATTACTTGACTGGTTCAATAAGGAATTTGGGTTAATTTGAGCCCTATTAACCTAATTGGAACTATAAAATGTGATTTGTGGCTTAAATGGTCACAATTTTATTTTTTATTTAACCAATTACTCAATTAGCATGAACATATCTATTCTTTCATGTTGATATTTTGTGTAATTAAGACTCTTATAGGCCAAGATCATAAAATCAAAACCCTAACTACATATGACTAAGACTAATATAGTATTTTTGAGGCACATTTGTGTGTGATTGGATTAATTTATGTTAAATTTAAACTTAAATAAGTGTTATTATAGTAATTCATGTGAATATTATAAGTTGATTTCATGACTTGAGTACAACAAACCATATCTTTTATTGAGATTTCCCCATATCCACCTTCCTTTCTTTCCTCACACCTAATTAATACATTTTTTTATCCAAGTATGTCCACTAAAAATCTATGAATATGAAATAATGACAAATGGTACTCAATTGTATGCATGAATTAGGATTGATCAACCTCAATTTCTCACCTACTTAAACTAATTGACTAATTTGTTTGATAAAGTTCATGATTGGGTCTAATAACAACATTACATTGAATTTACATAAGAAAAGAATGATATGATGGTGCTAAAATATTTCGACCATGCATAAGATTTGATGTCAAATATTATTTTTTTGTTAAAGTAATTTGAAGATTAGAATTATGGAAAATAAAATGAAATCATGGAAATTTATCTAAATTTGTAGAGTTATAATTTTTGAAAAATTAAGTTTTATTATGTACACATTTTTATTAGTTTTTAAATTTATAATTTTTATAAAAGTAAGTTTTATAGTATATACATTTTTATTAATTTTCATTTTAGATATTTTTTTATATTTCAAAAAACTAAAAAAAATTAACAAAAATTTATTGGCGAGTATGATATTCACACTTGATGTGAATTCTAGTGTTATTACAAAGGTGAGATGTAATATGTGCAAATAACTTTTAAATAAAAATTTAATGTGGTAGTTATACTCACATGTGTGAGAAAGGTTAGGTATAACCTAGGGAATGCTTATACATTTAACTCCACCAATAATCATCTCACACTCACCTCTTTATTTTACTATATAAAGAACTTCATGTATCTTATGGAAAGTAATGGATCTTAGAGTTAGTTTTATAGATTTGATGGACATGCAGTCTATAAAGAGATCCATTTATAGTAAAACCATTATTGGTTGCATATTTACATTATATATTCCATATAAAATAATATAGTGTTATTGGTTAATTATCTTGTCTTAATACTTTATGTGGATAGTGTGTTTACATCCTAAAGTTTTTAGGCTTTCTCTTTCTTGAAAGGGTTTCAATGATAATATATATTTTTCCAAATATGGTATCATAAATTTTATTTGTATAAACTATTTATATATTTTTATAATCTTTAGCAAGCTACACATTCCCACATAACTACAATCCCTAGGAATTTTTTTATGTTAACCCTTCTAAGATTTTCAAAATTGTCCACTAGGTATTTTTTGTGCCAACCTTTTTATATTTTATAAAAGTTTACTAAGAGTGTATTTTTTCATGCCAAAACAAGATTTTTATCCCAACCCTTCTAGGGTTTTCAAAATAATTGGGTATTTTTTATACCTAACCTACATTTTTGAGCCAACCCTTTTAGGGGTTTTAAAAATTACATTAGGTATTTTTTTCATGCCAATTCTATAATTTCAAGGTCATTTTCATGGAGTATGTTCAATTCTATGAGAATTTTTTTGCATGTCCCATCTATTATTTATTCAGATCCAACTTTCACTTCAATTGGATTCATGTGTTTATTTACAATATAGATATGGAGGAGTTTTGTTGAATATATTTTTCCATTTTCATTTTTAATTATTTTTTATGTGAATCAAACATTCCCATTATATTCAAAGTGTTAGATCAAGATTTAACTTTAGTTTCACCTAAATCATCCATTTTGAGCTCATCTTGAAAGTAATTAAATTTTAAGGGTATATATATTATTTTATACATTTTCATGACATTATGAAAAAAATATTATGTTTTCATTGTATTCGTAGAGTCTAAATATCCTTAGACAAACATTTGTTTCTCTCGGTTTTGTTTTCATTTGTAGATTTTAGAGAGATTTTAGTTTTGAAGAGTTAGGGAAAACATGTATTTTTATTTTTTTAATCATTTTTATACCAAAAAACATGGGATGAAAGTGTGTTTTTTGGTTTTGTAATTTTAATAACTTTCCTAAAAGTCCTCATTTGAGTGAGTAGGACTTATGGTGCTCACATGGCATGCATTTTAAGTTTTTAGAATAAGTAATGTGCTATTTTTATGGTGGCCCTACCATTGTTTAGGTATCACTACCTATATCTAACATTACCACCATGTGGACACTACACCACTACCACTACTATTGATCTACCTCTAGCCACTCATCACCCATGGTCGTATGCTTCTCAGTACTAGCAACCTTATAACTATAAGATCTACTAAAGATGACATGTGGACAAGTTCTGGCTAATAAATATAAGTTGTTTATAGACCTTGACTACCATTTTAATTTATCCCCATGAGGTTTGAGCCCTTAATGTCTAAATATTCACTATTGGGCATCTTATGTGAATTAATTTTCTTTAGGGGCTCATAACTTTTAATCCCTGAAGCTTGGGAGGGTGTTATTTTTTAAATTACCTATATTTTTGAGATATATGTAGTGGATGGGTTATTTTTACTTTTTTAAAACCCAATTTTCAATAATTTTTAAGTTTCTTCTATTTTTTTTTGGACAATTCTTAAAAATATTATGATCACATAGTGATTCTTTAGATTTTTTTTTTTAAAGTGCATGTTTTTTCACACTCTTCATAATTGTAACATATATTTAATTTGATATTATCTCAAATTTATAGTTTTAAATCTTAGAAGTTTATTTTTAAACTATAAATCATACTAATTTATATTGAGTATAGATGCCACCTCATTTTTCGATGGAATCAGTCTTTAGTGCTTCATATAGCTTCTGGTTGGGTTTTTTAATTTTATATTGTACTCACACTAATTTAAAAGGTGCCATTAGGGATATTCTATTTGATCATTATCTACCTTCATGCATGTGTGTTTTAAGTCACACTCACTTTTTTCATATCAGTTGCTTGGTACTTCATGTGGCATATTAGTATATATCTATTATGAGTTTTTTCACACATAATATATGTGATGATATAGGATTGACGTAAAACTTATCCTATCTAAGAGATATAGACTTTAATAAGGTGAATAAAATATATTTCATTGATATTTAATGTGTCATGATATGACAAAATGGATCCGCTAAGCCTAATAAGAGGAACACTTATGACACAGCATAAATAGAGAGGGTTCTAAATCCTCTAGGCAATAAATATAATGAAATAACTTTAACTAGGTCTTCTAATATTGGAATTAATCTAATATATTATTTCCAAGATAGAAACACAAATAATGGGGATGGTTAAATTATTTTAAAAAGGGTAAGGGATCATGGTAGGTAAATAAGGGCCTAAATCACCTAAGGTGGGAAATGGAAAGTTTGAAAAAACTTAGAGGCACACTAAATATAAGTGTAGAAGATATTCAAACAAGGATTTATACATTAATTCAAGCTAGTAATTATGAAACTTATATCTATCAAATGAAAGAGCTAGTGTTAGAATATACTTACCTTGAATAAAATATGTCGAGCCTCAATCTCCCCCTTGGCCAATGGTACTTTGAAAGAGATTGTTGTGGTTGTAAGGATAAAAAAGGTTGAATCATGTTCTAGGTTAAAATTAATCTTCCTATTGTATCCAAGATTCCACAAGATAATATTTATACCTCCAAGACAAGATCTAAATAATTATTTCTCCAAATGTAGACTTAAGTAGAATTACAAGAAATAATAATGTGAAAATGAACGTTTCTCCCTATCAGATTGAAATGGGGAATTATATTTATAGTGATATATGATCCCAACCCTTCCAAATTTTTTACTAAAACCATCTTCCAACCTTGATCTAGTTATAATTGTGATGGTTTAACCTCGAACTAGGTCAGCTAGGGCCAATATAGTTATGAAGTATCTGCCATAAATTTTGTACTACATTGACCTAGGTCAACTTAGTTATAATTTTTTTGGGAATGAATAACCACCACATCAAGCCAAGCTAACATATTCATAAAATATGGGTCTTAGTATAGTTATGGGTTATAAGGATAAAAATTGATCAGGGGATAAAGTATGAGGAAAGTATAGTGGATATATGCATGGTAGATTGAAAACAAAGTCTCTTGTGGAGCACCATTGATCTACCCACCCCTTTCTCAGTGTACCCTATAAGGTGTGTAATAAGAAATATTAAAACATGATAGGATTTTAAAAGAGATAAAACATCAATAAATGATAGTTTAAAAATATTGTGTTTATACATATGACTCACTTGAATCTAATCAACTGTCACCAGAGTGTAACATAGGATGGTGCTTTGAGAAAGAAACTAACAACACACTAACTAAGCTAGCTCTAAATGAAATAATATAAGTGAAATAAATGAATGTGTTGTGTCCAACAAAACCCCCTCTTAAAAAAATTGAGTAGGGGCCCATTTGAGCCTAAAAGTAACTAGTTATGGTGGCCGAATCATTTATTAATGTTTATCGTGTGTTTAACAATGATAGGATTTCCCAATCATTCTTATGCCTAGGTTTTTGGTTAATAAAAGTTTCCTTAATGATAATAATATTTTCCATTGATCTACTTATCTAGGTTTTTATTGTTTATTTGACTCAGGCTAACCTATTAATGGTTTTAAAAAATTTCCTAAGTGTGTAAGTTCTCTTAGATTGCACCTGACATTTATATGTTTAGATATTTTGTTTGGAATTTATGTTTAACACACAAGTTACTCATAAGTTTTATACATCATATATTCTATGAAAACTTAGACATACAAGAACTTTATAATCCTTTTTTAACTTGGCAAAGTCTTATACTTTGATTTTCATATAAATCAATGCCACACAGTGACAACCCACCAACCCACAACTAATTTAACACTTAAGTATTCTAGGTAAGTAGAGTATTAGGATGTTTCTAAGTTTCCCAATACCACTCACTTGATATTTGATAGGATCAAAGTTTCAAAGTGTGTAACTCTCAAGAAAGTGTGGCAGTGACATCTATCCATGTGTTCTAATAATGTATGCCTCTGGTTATCAAAATATTATAATAGTTTTTAAAGTCTTCTAGGATAGTGGAATGATAATATGATGACATGTGTCATCATCCTTCTCACTTCGAGTCTCCACAAAAAAAAGGAGTATGAAAATTCTATGGAAATAGAGCATTGTGATGTTCCTAGGTGTCATAATCCTACTCACCTAAATCCTATGAAAATATAAAAGGTAATACAATACCCCCAGGGAGAGCAAGACTATGGTATTTTTCCAAGTGTCACTATCTTGAAGGCCCAAGCAAGTAATAAACATAGAAAAGGTAGAGAATGAACCATTGGGCAATGGGGAGGTGGAATTTCACCACATGTCTTCAAAACTATGTAAGGATATAACCATAATAAGGTAATGCTTCTAGGAGAAGTGGGAAGTTGAAAAGTGTCAAAGAAAATATGATGAAGTACTTAGGTCTAAGGAAGAAAAGACAATTGGTAGTAGGGTTTGCAAAAGGATGATGCACAAAAAATCAAATTTAAAATATGAAAATAGGTAAAATCAAAAAGGAGACAAAGCCATTAGAGCCATTAATTTGAATGAATTAATTGAGTGCATTTAGTTAAACAAATCAAGCAAATGCAAAGGTTAATATATGAAATTAACCAAGTCAATTATAATCACATTGCCAACAAATTAGTGACTACAAACACAAATTTGAAATTTATTTTATAACCAAACATCTACACAACCCTAGAGAGTTAGAACTCGAGTGTATAATATTGGATTTTGATTCAAAGTTACCACATCCTCCCTTTATGTATTCCATTGTAGGGTCTGATATATATAAAAATAAAAAGTTTGATGAAGTGGATCTCAATCATGACTTCAATAAATACTCATCTACTTGGGATAAATTTAAGGCACCTGTGGCCCTAAGGATAAACTCTTAACCTTTACATGAAGGTACATGTAGGACCTAGTGGCAATCAAATTAGTGAACCTACATGATGCAAATATAAAACTAGATGTAATGCCCTACATTGATCTAGCTTATGATTTTTTCATTAATGGTTAATTTTTTGGAAATAAATTGCACATCCATTAGAACAACACACCTATAGCCTATGTTAGTGGGTGTGCATTTAATAAGTATTAGCGAGTCCCCAACCTAGAGGAAACATATAACCAAGCCATAATTAGACAATAGTTATATGCCAACAATATTACAAGAAAGTCATAAGAGACCACCTTCAAGGTTAGGGGGCTTATAACTACCATCCTAATTGCCACTTTCAGGCTAGGAATCAGGATTGTTATGGCCTTGTTAAATAGAATCTATGGTTTTTGATTTGTTATTTTTTAGGAATAATGGAGTTTTATTATTATTTAATAAAAAAATATGAGTAGGATAAATCAATAAATAATATTCCTATTTAAAGCTACTGATTTGTGAAATTAGATTATAATTAGACCTTTTCTAAAAATAGCAATGAGAGAGAGAAAATTAAACTTAGATTATTCTAGACTATTACGACTAAAAAAAGGTCTATAAATTTGCATTTAAGACTGGGACACTATCACAAACATGTTTTTGAACTTCATTTCTTGATTATATAGGAGTGTTAGATTAGACACCCTAGGCTCTAGCACTATTGTCCTTCCCCGGTGTTATTATCCTCAATATCTAAGCTTTCTGCGTTTTATTCACTTACTCAATATGAGAGTATGTAATAAATTTTATGTCTTATATATCGAAAAAGATCCTTATATAGTTGATTCTTCATGTACATATATTTTTTATGTAATTGAATGAACTTAGGCAAATATGAAAAATGGTTTAGTGTGTGTAAGATGCACTGGATGTGATTCACACCCCATGCATGGACACACTACCTACATACCAATTCTTTGAGGAGAGATCAAGCCATATGTATTTCTCCATTTAAGAGTGATTGGTTCAATAGTGAATTAAATTTAAGAAATGCTAAAATTGGGTATGATTGAGATGGTTAGGGACTAGTCTGAATATTTAGCTTGAAAGTGTATATATTATCTGTATATAGAGAATAGGGAAGATTTATTAAGTGGTCTTGTATTCTTACTTGATTGAATGATATTTGTCAACCCTTTCCAAATGATCTTTGAATGAGATTTTATAAGGATATATTGGTCATGGGTTAGATGAAACTAGACTAGTCTAACATAATGGATAAGAGAAATCATAAAAAAATGGTAACTTGGGCTCAAAATGTGATTGGATAGGAGCATTGAAAAGGGGACACCCTAGGGTCCACCACTACTATCCAACTTGGTGTTATTATCTTAGGTAGATGAGACCTAGGGGGATGGATTGGTCATGAAGAGAGGGTCCTAGGTTAATTGGGGTCAATTTTTAAAGGCCAAAGATGACTTGAAATTAATGAAAACAAGCCTGAGAGGGTCTAAAGAGAAAGCAAGAGGGACCTAATGGTTGGGTGTCTTTATCCATGCTCAAGTTACCATTTTTTGCATTTTATATGAGTATAGTTTCCCAACTATAACTAATGTCAATGAGGTTTGGATTCCCAAGCTAAACACCATCCTCACCTCCACCAATGTCATTATCATCATATAAATCATTAGTGATAACTTGATTCAACAAATTAGTAATATAAATAACTGACCAAATGAAAATTTTTCTATGGTGTCATTTTTAGTGGTTTTTGTAACTAGAATAGTCTAATCAGATTTTGAAGAACCCTGGGAACCTTACCCTGAATATCTAAAGAATAAAATTTGTGATGATTTGAATCTCATCCAAATCCACAAATTTAGGAATAACATGACTAGGTTAACAAATACCTTATATCCAATGGTGTAATAGGATATTCATGGAAAGGATATGCCTAAGTTATCTAATCATATCATAAGGACCCTTGAAAGGATTGATAACTACTAGATTTACTTGGATTGCATAATAATTATAATAGAGGGAACCAAGGCCCTTCCCATGTATGTTCCTTGATTGGTACCATATAAAGAGGTAGAATTAGAAATTTTAACTCAATTGGTAGATTTCATAGATGTAAATCTAAAGATTTCTATACAAGGATCAATCCACCCAATACTTGTTAGCATTGGCTAAATTCAATACATAAAATGGGAACATTTTTACCCAGGGGGAATAAGTAAGATATCCTATGATTTTAAATGGGAATTCTATAGGCAATGGGATATAAGGAAAAGGTTTAAGAATCATATAGATAAACTCAAAGTTAGGGTGAAAATTGATTATGGCGATGTGTCATATCCATATGATGAGGTGTTCTTGGGTGCTTTAAATGATACAAAAGTTCAAGATATGATGAAAAAGGTGAATATGTTAATGGTGGTGGATATTCATATCTAGTACAATCTAAATACCACTAAGGAGGAAGATAAAATAATTAATAAGGATCATTAGGATTCAAATCCCTCTCTTAGACATCTCTCATAGGTTAGAATTCTAGGGCAAGAGTAAGCTGGACCCTTTGGGCATGCTTCTATGGGGAGTGAACAAGAAATTATTTAGGGTTCCCCTCAACATTCAATCCTAGTGGGCACCATTGAAACAACCATCATAATATCCACTCCACTCCTAGTTGCTACAACATTAAGTACTACAAGCATAGCTCATCCTAGTGGACTATTTTATATGTTACCTTTTCCTCCACTCATGGTAGCATAACCAGTGAGTCTCCAATTTTTTCTCCTCCTAATTTTTAGTTTGGATCTATTTCCATCCCCAACCCAAACTATTACATTATCACCTCCATCAACCATTATTACCACCACCTCATCACTACCCATTATCCCTTTGGATTCACTTGCTACTACTTCCCCTCCACCAGTAGTAGCTACTACTCCCACTAGACCACCTCTTGTTTACCATAGAAAGGTGAAGGCTCCTTTAGTTTCTCCCTTGGGTACTCTAACAAAATGAACTTTAGAGGAGAATTCAGGAGAATAAATGGATAAAATAAAAGTTTCCAAGGAAGTAGAACCCTAAAAATATTGGATAATAATGAAGATGATAAAGAGAAGATTGTAGATAGAGAGTGGTTCACAATAGAAAAATGGGAAGATAAGACAAAAACCTACTTTTTTGAGACAATAAAGAGTGACCTAAAGGATGAATGGTTTCTAAAGGAATCTTAGTTTGGGGACACTGTGATTTTTAAGATCAATTTAGGCTCAATTGAATTAATTCAAGACCAAGGTGGAGACAATGAAGATGAAACAGAGTCAAAACCTCCAACTTAAACATAAGGGAAGTTAGTGAGTATATCTCTAGCCTTAGTCCCTCCTAGCACAATGGTGGTATAAAACAATACTTTCCTAGATTAATGATACACAAATGGTGAGTACATAATCTTCCCATTCCTCATTTATTTTAATAATTGCTTCATCTATCCCAATTATTTTTATAGAATCTATTTCCCATGCTTTGGATTATTTGGCCAAAATCAATAAGGTTCAAGTGACTACAAGGTCAATTTTTTAAATACCAACCACAAACCCCATAATTCAGGCTATGACACCCCTTATACAAACTTCAAAAGGACCTATTAGGGCTACTTATACATCCATAATTGATTATTTACAAAACTTATTTAATGCTACTCCTACTTATTCATTATTTGATACGTCTAGCCTCAGTCCTCTAGACTCAATAAACATGTACACTTTGAGAACCTAGTCTCTTCCGCTATCTTTACTTCCCCAGTCACTTCTCCCTAGCCATCCACCTAATTAGACCTTCAAATTGGCCAAGCATCCTAGGTTGATTCTACCACTATTACATCAATAAAGGGGTCAAAGAAAGGGAAACTAATAATAAATACAATGGCTCTCAAGAAGGTCATTGAATGGAGAAGATATATTACCCATTTTCAATAAATAGGAACATATTCTCCTAAGCCCATGCTTCCCCCTGGGTAGTCTCCCTCTTCCACTCCCATAGGTCAGGTTGAGTCTTCATAACACCTAGTTACCTTGAGTATTCCAGAATGGATCCAAAAGATGAAGCAAGTAGTGACAGGTAGGCAAAACTTGATCATTGTGGAATAACCCGTAGTTAAATTTTATTACAACAAAGAAAATAAGACTATGAGGAAAATAAAGAGAAAAACTATAATGGATAAAGGGAAACAAGTGGAGTTGGAATAAATAAAATATGTGTTCTAATTAAATAAAAAAAATAGAACTCTCCCCTCTGACTTGGGTGGTCATATGAAAGACCCCTATACTTTTGTAGACTCTATATGAGGAGTAATAAAATAGATGTTTAGGGTCTATGATAAATTTATGGAGGGCCTACAGGAAATGAACACCATTTAACCTCCAAAGGACCTCATAGATAGTTTTTAGGGATAAACCTAGAAGTGATATGATGTCCTCTAATTAATAAGAGATGTGAAGAAGGAAGCCCAACCTAAGTGGGGGTGTGTCTTCTCCATTATAGAGGACATGATTAAAATGGAGGCAAAGATTTTTTTTTGGGATGAGTAGCCAAAGACAAGACCTATAGTCAAATAAACTTAATCACTACCCTAGATGTTGCATGGGCCCAAAATTATATGGCCACTATAAGAGATAGATTGATTGAATGGCATCAAGAGATGAGAAATTTAGTGTTACAATTCACTATTTATTATGGGCAAGCTATCATAATTATAGGATAAATGAGAGTAAATGTTGTACTTATATAGAGTGGAGAATCAGTCCTTAAGACCATATTTGAATACCTCTCTAAAAATATATATATACTTATAGGGCAGAGGTTGAGGGCATAATATATAAGACCCATGATGACCTGTAACAATTGATATTTTTTTTAAGATGTAGGGTCCTTAGTATAGATACTATTTATGTGGAGATCAAGGCTGCATTTAAAACACATGAAAAATTATTGGATAAGTTCCCCTAGCTCTTCAAGACACCCATGTTAGACTTCAAGACCATCGAGAATAATTTTTAGGCAATTCATGCTCTTTACTCATAAATTCAAGTAAGAAACAAGCTTCTTAGGCCATATCACCCCCACTAGCCATCTTGACTACACCAAAATATTCAACATGTAGGCCCTCTTTTACAAAAAATTTAATAGTAATGTCCATTAGATTACATGTGTCCACCATTGAAATGACCTCATCATAAGAAATCCCTTCTAGAATGATGTTAGTTAGTGGTGTCAAAAGTTTTGTTGTAATAAGTTTTGTTTGTTGGAAGCATCCTTTACCAAGTGTCCCATGTGTACTCCTTTAGGATATATTCTATAAAATAGATGTAAAATTTGAGAATGGCTTGAGTGATGAGGCATCCCCATCCCAATCCTATTTATACATGTATCTCCTACATTCCAAAGGGAGGAAAAAAATTGGCATTTAAATATAGATAAGAAGTCCTTCGAGTTGTTATGCAAGTTTGTGTTGTATGGTTGTCTCTTTCATTTATATTTTATATTGAGTATGTGTTTTTTGATATAAATAGTATCTTAGGATTTTTTGATATATACAATAGTAGTTTCAATTAACTTGTAATCATTTAATAAGGTTTTATCAATTAAAATTTGTAGTAGTAAGTTAGGCTGATATATTTTATTTTTTAGTAACAAAGTAGTTGAGTTAATCTTTGGAATTTATGTAGAAACACCATTTGGTGAAACTTCCTAGACTAATCCATAGCTATTAAAATATGATCTTTACTATCAACTATAATCTTGAAGTTAAAATATGTTACAATAGTTTTGATAACAAGCAACCTTTTTTTAATAACTTAGATCTAACTGCATCATATCCCTCAGACCTTTTCACTATGTTTGTTAGTTTTATGTGCCAAAGTATTAGTCTACAAGAATTAGTTATTTGGTGTTTTCCCTTGTCCTAAATCTGGTTAGAAATAATTCATTCTCTCTATTTATATATCCCCTTTTCTTCCCTACCTTACCCTTTATTTACAGTTTCTTTGAGTCCTATCCACTTTAGAGTAAATCCATCATCACCCCATTCCATTCAAATAGATCTAGGATTCATATCCATATCTGAACAAATTGGGTTAGTATTTATACTGCTCATAGCTATTCCACCACTGGTCACTATAAGATCCAATACCTATAATGTGTGCCCAAAGTGAAATTAACCTTCACAGATATCCCAAAACGTTAGAGGCTACCTCATATGTGTTTTTTGGTATGTGTAAAACTTATAACAACAAGATTTATCATATACATACTTTGACTTACCTTTATTTTTAAATGGTTGTATGTTGTATTTGTAGTATTGATCATGGAGGATACAATAAATGTATTGGACAAACCCTAGGGATACAAGGCTAGAGAGTAAAATAAGTAATCACAAGAACATCAAAGTAAATGAAAACTATCATGGCATATTTAAGAACTTGGGAAATTGGTAATATAAGAAGATAAAGGCTAATTTAAGATGAAATGACAAAGATAAATAATATAAAGGAGGAAAAAATAGTTAAGCAAAAATTCAACGCTAATAATGACCAAAATACCCAAGAAAGTACCAAAAATTAATAAAATTAACCATCCAAATCAAACATAAGGATTTATAAAAAATGTAATCAAAATCAATGGAAAATAAGTAACAATCATACTCAATCAAGATGTAAAAATAGAAACAACATCGATGAAGTAGAAGTAATAATACATATTCAATCAAATATGGAAAATAGAAAGTCATTAATATAAAAAACATTGATGAAAGAGAAGTAACAATACATACTCAATCAAAGATGGAAAAATAAGAAATAATTAGAGAATATAGATGAAATGGCTTGAAAATTGGTGAAAAGAAAGCTCACAGTCCAAAACATAATTAAGAGATATCCATGAAAGATAAGGCAATAATCAAGAGAGCATATCATAATAACTCAAATATGTAGCTTATATTCTAGTGATAGGTAAACTAAAACTCTATATTTTAAACATGATAAAAAGAGAAGGAGAATATGAAGAACAAAAATTGGAAAAATATTTACAAACAAACTTGCATGTTATGGGATGAAATGAAATGAGTCATGGGGAAAATAGGGTAAGACCAAAGTGAAAACATAATTTTTATCAATAATAAGATACACTAATCAAGTTGGAAATACTAAGAGACTTTTAACATTCATGACCTCAAAGATCTCAAATTAGTAACACAAGTTTGGGATAACTAGTGAGGTATAAGAATCATCCCATGAAGGATAGTATGCATGAAAATTAAAATGGACTTACCTTCCCACAATGTGTTCCCCATTCCTTAGGACCCCTTACAAACTTATTGGTCTATTGTGAGGATTGGGTACTTTCATGAAAAATTAGGTAGAATGAGATAATGTATGATATAATGAGACCACATATCCTAGTTTACTGGCCTACTTCACTGCAATGGACATTAGATCCATCATGAGACACAATATGGAGTTTTAGCTTCAATTATGATATGAGATGTACTTAATAAATGCCATGTCTTTTAAAGTCATTTGAATTTTAAGAGTGTAGTTTTGCCTTTTAATCATTTTACATTTGTGGTTTTTTCTATACCTCCTCCATATGGATTCAAAAAACCAATCATGGGTGCTAAAAATGACTATCAAAAGAGAACTTAAACTTGGTGTATAGAGAAGATAATATAAATATCATGGTGTCTAAGATTTATAGACTTACATGTGAGAAGGAGTACAATCTTGAAGCTAACCTTGGTGTGACCAAAGTAATGTGGATTAGGGGAGATGATGGAAATGAGAATAGAATGATTAGGTTTCAAAAAATCACAAAAATGTTCTAATGAATATGGTACCATGATAGGTATCATGAATCATCATTATGAGAAATGATATATGTAAATTAAGGCATGAGAATAGACCATTAGAGTTTTACCACAAACTAATGACTAAATATAAGTTTATGAAAACATGACACTCAAAAATTTCCTTATCTTTAAAGGAAGACACATAGTTTTAGAAACTATAATTGAATTGTTTAACACCTCTATATTTTAAAATTGGAAAATACTTCTCATGGTTGTACTCTTTAGTTCATAAGACCTTCCTAATAATGAAAGGCTTGCATCCACTATCTATTGTGCCTATTACTTTTCTCTTAGTCTGACCATAAATTATTATGATGACCAAGACATATATATACTACTCAAAATTTTATAGAATTACTTATTATCACCCTCTACAAGTTTTGGACCTGTACCTATTTCTAACTTCTCAAACACTTGCATCCCCTAGACACCTACATCAATGCTAATGTCATGTGCCTTAAAGCCATCAAATTTGAAAATGAAATGTATCATTATGGTCAGACTAAGTGCTTTAACTTGAGATATTTGCAAAATGGATATATATATATATATATATACATATATATATATATATATATATATATACAAGATAAACCATTATTCATTCACCTAGCATATACCTAACAACTCACAAGGCAACTTACCAAAAGCAATGAATCAAGCATTCAAGTGAGTAAATATTCCCTATTCATTAATTTTTCAATATTAGTCATAGGGAGAGCCCATTTATAGGTATGAAGTAATGAAGTAACACTCCATTATTTATATTTTCCAAGTTACAAGATATCTCACTCTATGTACTTTTTTATCACACTTTGCATCTCGATACATAGACAAGCTAACATGTAGGGGATAACTACATAATTATGAGTCACTCTTTAGAGTATTTGATATGTATAAAATTACCACTATAAGAGGGTTCCTTGGGGTAATTTTATACCATGTGACCACTAATCCATTTTTACCATAATCACTCCAAGGGTGAAGAACTAGGGTTTGATAATTTGACAAGGAGTGACAACATGTGCATAAAATCTAAAAATAAAAGAATAAAGGTGATAAAAAACATAGAAGGCTCCATGTGATCACACTTATATCCAATAAATATTATATATTTGACACATACATCCAAGCTAAATAGTAGTTTCTATGCAACCATCTATATCGATACAAGTGTCTAAGGCCACATAATGCAATTTTATAGAATCTGACAATTGATCCAGAATCTAAATCTAGTCTACTTTTAGCCTATTATATATTATATATACATGCACATATTAAAACAACTAATTAATATTATATATAATTTATTAGAGTATCAATCAATATATGTACTTTCCATTTTTTTATCATATCTCAGCATTTAAATTTAGAACATTATTTATTTGAGTTTAAAATTTAATTAGCTTGATATAGATCTATTTATTACCCTTGTGTTTATTTATTCCTATATACTTAATTCTATACCATATTTAACCATCTCAATTTAGGGTTAAACATTTGGTGAAATTTACTTATGATATATCTTGTCACATAAGTGTTGCATAGTCTATGTTCTTTGCCTTTTTTCTCTATTTTATTTTTACTTCATTTCTTCCATAATGGTCAATATAGATTATTTTTATGAATATGATTATGAAACTCTAAAACTCTCTATCAATTAAGGATTAAAAATTTATTATTTTTTTCTTTTTCTTAATGTTGAAGCATGTCATCTCAGATTATTGAATAGTGATGAATACCATCCCTCTAACCAAGTCCATGCCACCACCATCCCAAGATATGAGTTTAAAAATATTTAGGAAGATATAAAACCTTTTAAATTACCTTCTATAACCAAATTAAATACAAAAGATCAAAATTTTCCTTCATTCAATTATGATAACTTTCATCAAATCCATAAGGATATCATGGTTGATTTAAAAACTAGTCAA
The DNA here is from genome assembly GCA_037957365.1 of Torreya grandis. Lineage (NCBI taxonomy): Eukaryota > Viridiplantae > Streptophyta > Pinopsida > Cupressales > Taxaceae > Torreya > Torreya grandis. Next base: position 1,845,132 of record JARHVA010000556.1, read on the forward strand.
AAATGAGATTTTATTACAAGAACATTAATTCAAACTCCTATCATGACCACATTTCCAAAAAATAGCCATCTTGATGAGGGTGATGATTCACTTTTTCCTTAATTTGATATTGAATTTTTTTAAAAGATAAATAAATACATCATGGAATATTTGATTGATAAAATTAAACCACCATAAAGAAGAGTGCATCACAAACCTAAAGTGGAAAAAGCTACCAATGTTCCAAAAGAAGTTCCTTTAACAAAATTACCTCAAATTCCACATACTATATCATTAAAAAAAGTTATATGAACCTTTAAATAGTATTTGAATATCAAATATTCCATATTTTCCAAAATAAATATTGAAGGTTCTAAAATTCAATGATAATTAATGTGAATTTTTTCTACATGGAAATGTTGATTTGCCTGTGTCACACGGAGGAATTTTTTCAACCTAAAAACAAATTTTCAGCCTATTTACCAAATTATTAAAATAACACTTTATCCATGATGAATACCATAAACTATCTTCAATAACCAATGGTTGCTATAAAATTGCAAATTTCCTCACATGAGGCCACCTTTCATGATGAAAACTTGGTGGAACAACTAGTTACTAAAAGTGTATTTGAACATATATATCCTTATGAATTTATTATTCCTTTATTTTATATTTTTTATGGAAAATGAGATCATACAAATCATTTAAAATAATATATACACTCTTTTTTCCATTAGGCAAAAGATGTGCATTTGTTATGTAAAGCTATTCATAGGAGCTTAACTAAAGAAGCTCTTGATTACTTATATATCCTTCCCAATGGGTACCTATAATTCTTCAAAAATATTGAGGGTTTATTTTTAATGAATTTTCATAAGCATAAGTTTCCCAAGTTATCATTAGACCTTTTGTAAGCATTGACTCAAAATAAGGATGAACCTATTCAGGTAATTGTTATAAGATCCAAAGGTGATTTTTATTCTTTAAATTATATCCCTTCATATTTTTAAATATAATTTATATTTATTATGGGTCTTATTTCTCCACTTAGATAAATATAATTACATAATCCCTTTGTTTCTTTTGATTTATTATATTTGGATGTGTATAGATATGCATGCTCATCTACAAACAATCTCAATACCAATATATCCAAAGAGGAGGAAGGTCCTAAAAAAAATAAAATAAAAGACATCCATGTTATCCAAATATAAAAATTATATTATTCATGGGTGGTGCTTAATTTTGGCAGAACCATGTTGACCCTACATAGGCAAAGAGCCCTTACAATGTAAGATGTTTGCAACAACTTGGATTTGATATATAAGAATTTAAACATAAAGGAAGTATGAAAGAATCCTTGTGAAAAATAATAATATTGATTGATTATGGTCCTAAAGTAATTCAAGCAAGGGGTTAGGCTATACCACACAAATTTCAATACACATTCACAATAGAAACCCTTTGGTTATATAGAATGGAAGCAAATATTGACCAAAATAAACAAGGAATCTCCTTTTCTCATGAGGAAAAATTGATCCATATTACACATGATGGTAATCACCCTTCTAATTCATAATTAAATCATGAGGAGGAACATTATATGAACCTCTTTCACTTATCTAACCATGATCCAAATAATGAAAATGATCCAATCTAAGGTTGAACATGCTAAATATTCCCAAAATACCAAAAAATTCAAAAATCCAAAACATATTTTTATATTTTACATGTTCTATTATCTATTGAAATTTATGTTAGTAGATATAATATCATTTATCTATATATAGACATGTTTCATGCATCTTTTGAGTGTGATACATGCAAACCCACACAAATGATCTATGCAGTTTTAGATGTTGGGACTTTCCTCTACTCATGTCCTTTATACATTTGGGGCATCCACTTCTTTTATCATGATACATCCATGTTATATCATTCTATGATAATTTTACACTATCATGTTTGAGCTTATTAACTTACACGTGCCTATATCCATGATGATATGTTTCATAGTGTACTTGATATGATATGTACTTAATGTTTTTTGCTAACACATATATCTAGGGACTAGTATGATATGCTGATGTTGGTTGTTTATGTTTCATACTTTCTATTTATGTACTTTAATGTTTTATCTTGGATTATATTTCTTATTCGATCATTTGAATATGTTTCATTGATTACGACCCTCATGCCTATGCTTTCCTATTGTGACATTTAAATATGTCATAGTTTGTTGTATGTTAATATTTACATCTATCATTTCTTGATTTATGGACATTTGACTATGTCATGTCCCTTAAATTGTGTAGATTTTGAACATGCCCCTTGTTTCAAGTCTCTTTGGACCATTATTTTTTATTTAATTTTGAGTTATCTTATGTGGGTTCTTGATTTCTTGTTGATCTTGTACTTTTACTATCTATACATTCCCATGATTCACATCATGAATCTTATTGATGTGATCACATAATATGTGCCTCATTTCTTATCTCCCTAGACATGCTAATACTAGATGTTAAATGATTCATTCAAAAATTAAGAATTTATATTATCCTTTTGAGGTAATATGAATACCAATTTATACTTCCTCTAACCTCAAAATGGGGATATCAGAGGGGGCATCTCATAGAGGCATAGATTTCACACCTTCACAGTTTCATATTTTAGTGGGGCATGTTAAAAATGCATGATTTTGACACTTATTCAGTACTCAGTATTTTCAAATTACAATGGGGGTATGTTATGGAAAAATGTTCTCCACACCTATACCAATTCTCAATTTTTGATTTCAATGGGGGAATTTCATGGGAACATGTCTTCCACACTTGCATAGTTTACAAATTGAAAAAAATTGCATAGTTATATGATTCAAATACACACTTGTGGAAATATTGTATACATCAGAACCATTATTATACCTATATTTAAACTTGATACATATATTATGTGAATATTCCATGTAAAATATCACCTTAAATTACACAATCAAATCATCTTTCATATTTAAAATACTTATATAGACTTTAGCCTACACCAGGATGGACATTTATGAGAGGCAATCTAATATAATAGTTGGTTCAATTCTGGAAAATTTGAGGTGATTAAATAACTCAATATTACCAATTTTATAGAATGGAGTGATGAAATCATCCACCCACACTAAATTTAAAGTGTGATTTGATTTGGATCACTCATGTTCATCAGGTTATAAGTATGATTAGGTTGCATAGTTGAGATAATCTCAATTTTTAGGTGGATGTAGACAATATAATTATGAACCATAAGTATTTTATGACATGTGAATTATGTATAAGTATAATATCCTAAAATATTGATATAGGTTAAGTATAAAATATGGTAGAATCCTCCAAAACTATAATTTGTATCATAAATCCTAGAGGTCTAAAACCCCTCTCAAACATATTGAAAGTATATACATAAAATATATCCTAAATTATAAGTATATATATATATATATATTTCAAATTATAATTTAATGTTTATTTTATGTATATACTACCTGATTCACCCATGGTAATTACTTTTACTAATTACCGTCATAATTCTCTTAACTATCTATAATCCTAAAATATCCAAGTAAAATCTATTATAACTAAGTAAATTAATATCCTTAAGAACCTACTCATAATCAAAACCCATATAAAAAACTTAGATTTCTATTTAGCTAGTTTGTTTCATGATTAAAACTAACTTAGAGTAGACTTTGGTAAAAATTATCAAAATCAATAATGATTCCCATGATCGGTGTCAATCTATTTAGATCGATGTCAATTATATATACATGTGCTTTACTTGTTGCAAAGTATGGTGAATTTGTTTCCAAAAATTATAGGAATTATCCTAGATAATTATAGGATGTTACTTGGCTCTCTCTTAGTAGGCTATCTTGAATTAATCAACTTTCAAAATCCCTCAACAAGTCTAAATTTAGGTCGCATATTTAGAGAATTGAAAGCATGTTTAAGGTAAGTTTGTTTTTTTATTTAATCATAATTTACAACTTTCTATTCTATTTTGTATCTGTGTTAAGCATCATTTAATATTTAGAATCTCTTAAACCATATTTAAACCACCTTATAATCCCTATTTCCTAAGCAATGCTTATTCTATTAAAATTGATGTTGATTCATAGAATTGACATCAGTCCTACATTAATTGACTATGATACCTATTAAAACTTATCAATGAAAATATGAATCAAATCTATTATCATATTAAACATGCAAATCTAAATATATGATCCAATCTTATTGGTTGCTTTCTAAAGCATGATATTCTATCTTCGAACATACATATTTAATCTTTTAAATGCATATCTATCTATCTTAAATAATCTATATTTATTTATCTTATCAAGTTATCTATTTCATGATTTGTATCTTTTAAATCATATTTGATAAATATGTATATGTTTATCTTGTTAATCCATATCAATTTATATTAAATAATATATATTCATTTATCTTATCAAGTTATCTTTTTCATAATCTACATATTTTAAATAGCATCTTGTAAATATATTTTATCATTATTATTCATCTACTTAATTTCTAATAAAGTGGGCTAAAATACTTTCAAGGAAGTGTACCACTTCTTGGGACTAGTCTTGTACTAGACAACTCACTCTGATATCATATTAGTCAATATTTTTTGAGTTTTCTCATGTGTACAGGTAATCCTTCCTAGCCAAAAATAAGTTCCCACTTCAGTGGATCAATGGTGCACAACCTTCATCATAGGTATCTGTTTAAAACCCTGTATTACAACTTCTATTTTTAGTAAGTTTATTTATTAATAAAAATGAACCAAAATATACTAAAATAGTGGAAACTCACCTTTTATCTAATGTTGGGGGAAAGTTTCCCTTAAATATTTATATATATTTGCCTTTAAATATTTTTAAAATTGTCTTAATCTCAACTTTAAATATTCACAATAGATCATCTCTTCAAATCAAATTTTCAAAATGCAAGATGGTTACATTGGCACACATGTGTACTCCTACCCTTTCTCTGTTTACTTTCAAAAATTTCAAATTATTTAAATTATTGATTATATGCAATGATTATATATTATAACATGATGTTGTTTATATGTCAGTCAGAAAAAAGTACTCGAGTGGAAATCTTAGAAAGACAAGGTGTGTTATACACACCCAGGTATGCATTCCTTTTCCTTTCAACTTATACTTTCATTAAAAAATTGAAGGGAAGAATGTAGACACTAAATATTAATTATATAACACCTCAATATTTTATACTTGAGTAAAAATTATCATGGTTTTACTCTTTAGTTCCTAAAACCTTCCTACTACTGAAAGGATTACATCTGTTATCACTTTACTATTTCTTAACTCTTAGTCTAACCATATGTTATTATGATGACCAAGGCTTATATACTGATCAAAATTATATAAACCCACTTACTATCATATTCTTCAAGGTTTGTATGTTACCTATTTTCCATATTCTTGGACACTTGTGTCCCGGATAAATGCCTACATCAATGCTAGTGTTTTCTACCAAAATAAGTGTTTAGTACCCTAAATTCATCAAATTTTCAAATGAAACATTTTTAATCAAAATTGGGATTTGTTTAAAAACCTTGGATGAAAACACTACTATGAAAAATCAGGATAATAATATAATAATGATAAAATTCATTGATTTAGAACTAGTGTATTCTAAAAAGTTACTAAAATAGAAAAGTGTAAGGAGAAAATAAAGACTTAGCTATAAACTATGCCTCTAGGAGGAATCAGGGTTTAAAAATTACTGTGTAAAGAGGTATGATGACTAGAAGTAGGAATTTAAAATTGAATCTAGGCCTAGATAATAGTTTTAGGAAGAAGACATTAGAAGGATTATGCCCATGTCTAACCTAGGGCACTCTTTTCCACATGTAGTGAAGAAATCAAGGTTTTAGGGTTCTCTATACCTTCATCTGTAGAACTTGTATATGGTGCAAGAGTTTATGATCATTTTAAAAGGTCAATGTATAACTAGTTTTTATTCAAAACCCTAGTTCCTTGAATGTGAAGACCAATTAAAATCAATGGGGAAAAATGATTCAATGGTTGAATTTGGGTGAAATGTCAACACCCCAAGTTTTGAGTGCTACCTACATACTAATACTATGAAGAGGGATCAAACTTCATATATTTATCACATGCTATGGTGGTGTGTGAATAATTGGAGTAATATGATATATGTTGGTGCAATACCATTGGCTCAAAAAATTATCAAAGGGACAAATTGGTGACTTTGAATCAACAATGTGTGAATTGAGATCTTGTGTTAGTAAGTAACACAAGACAAATTACCTCTCCTATTAGTAGGTGAATCTACCTTTATTTAAAGCCAAAAAGGGAAAATCAAGGGAAAATCTATTCACAACTATTTATAGCAAAATCAATTTATGGGGGGTTTCATACTTTTAACTCAAAAGTACATAAAGGAGATAGAAAGGAAATGAAGAAAAAAGGGGAGGAAGGGAAAAATGAGAAAGGAAAGGAGAAAGGAAGAATGGGATTATTCTAGTTAGTTAAACACAAAAGCTGTTATGATAACCTTAAAAAAGATGAAGGACAACTCTTGATATCTAAACACAAAGACTCACCAAAATAGTCCAAGATTTGAGGTATAATAGAGGAAGCCTTTTCCATGAAAATGAGATGGGAAAGACATATACTAAACATATGAATAAGATACATAAACCAAGGAGATTAGACAACCTTATAAAGAAAGATTTTCAACAACCTTATATTTCCTAATAAAAATAGGCATAAAATCATATTCTTAATCTCACAAAGGATTCCCAATGACAAAGTTCCTAATGTAGATTCGATATAAATTTCCATGATCAAAAACTTCACGTTCATTAACTATATAACAATAACATTCTAACACAATGAAAGAATAAGAATCAAAGTGAACTTACATACTCATGCATATCATCATTCAATAAATCTCATGGAACAAAGTCTTGTAAATCATTTCTGCATTGATTGTTCATGGGATTGTACATACAGATTCTTTTTTTTACTTGCCAAAGTTTTACTATCAGAAAACCAATTGGCATAAAGATAACCTGAGCCTAGCTAAAGCTAACCCTACAAATGAACTCCAAGCTCCTATTTATAAGCTACAATAGGTGTAACCACCCACAACCACTTCCATAACCACCTTTATGGTAAAAGGTTTATATTTTATAGTTCTTTATCTCAAATGACTTAAAAAAGGTAAAACATAACCTTTTATTTATTACAAAAAGTGCAACGGAGAAATAGAAAGATAGATACTTTTGGTGGTTATTGAGAAAAACATAAGTCCTTTTATTGAGTAGGACCCTATTCTATTGCTGTGACAATCTTTGATTCCTTGTGATTTGTCAAGTTTTATTTCTCCCTTAGGCATTCCATATTGACATACAATGTAATTCTTTTACCATTTTACCTTACCAGAGATTCCATGTTGTATGAATAAAATATCTAATTCAAGAACCACATTGAGAAAGAAAATTTTGAATGTTTTCCTAATCCATTTTTATCACCATACTCTTCATGAGGTGTCTAATGACCCCTTAACACTGTCACATGTTTTAAATTTAGAAGACTCCACACACAAGTAGTCCTATCCTATGATGCAAGCTTGATTGACTCTTTACTATAAAGAACTATGCAAGTATGTACTTAAAATTCATAGGTGCATGAAATGAATGCCAATTCATACACGTGTAACTACTCTAAATTTATTTCTACTATAAGTAAGTTCTCATCTTATCTTATTATTATGTTGTGTGCTTGATTTCTCATTTACTTAGGTTCATCACCTTTTACACTCTTACATATGAAAACTTTGACAGTGGGCTTCTCACCACCAGACTTGTTACATTGAGATAAAGTTGTCAAATTTTCATACACCCCCATTCACTTGAACAAAAGTATTATTGAGCTTATTGTGAACCATAATCCCTTCAAAGGCATATTTAAATACCTTTACAAAATTGGAGCCTTTTCCTTTAAAACTTTCTCAAAATTTAGATTGATCTATAAATGAATTCATCCATGCAAAGAAATCCACCTTCAATTATTTTATTAACTAAGGTTTTTTCACTTATGGCTCTTTCATCCACCCCTAAAGCAGGTCACCATGAACATTGGAAAATTTTATCAAATTCATCGATAACTTGCTGAGAATCAATACCACCTCCAAAATAGCTAAAACTATCCTTCCATGTAAAACCATGGGTTTACCTACTAAAAACAACCTTAAAAAATCCCAAACCCACTTCTTTTATGGTTAAAACCACCCCCCATATCCAATACCACAAGTTATATGCCAAACAACAATTTAAGAAGCAAAAAATAGAAGCCTTCTTGGTAAAACTGCACTTATTCTGACAAATACCATGAATTAGAGTCAAAAACCACATTCCAAAGGTCAAACCACAAATTTAGGTAAAATCATCGTAAAATATTTCATTAATGATAATGCTACAAATTTATGGTGCGAAATAATTTTTTCAAAAAGGTGATAACATATATTTTTAATAAACCACCCTTAAAAACCAAAATCCAAGTATAATGAGTGGGATTTTTTTTTTTTTTTAAACTTTAAGTAAAACCACATGTTAATGTTTTGAAAACAAATATTTTTACCTTCAATACTATGTATTTCATATGCTTTGGAAGCAAGGTGGTTTATGTGGAAGGATAAGGGGGGAAGGTGGAAAACATATACGAGCTTTTGAAGCATATCAAACACTTTGTGGAAAATTAAAGTTCATAGAACACTTGCAGAATATGGAGTGGTTTAAAACATTATCCGAGCTTTGGAGGGTAACAAAAAAAATTTCAAAACTTATAATTTTATCCAACATTTTTTTAGACTTTTCAAGATATTTTGTGGAACTTTGAACCTTTTAAAACACTTTGCAGTTATTACAGTTTTTTTTTTTAAACAATTTTGGGATATTAAAGTTTATTTTAAAAATATTTTCAAGATTTGGATGAGTTTAAAAAACTATCTGGGGTTTAGAGGAGTTTAAAACACTTTATGGGTTTTATCAAGTTAGTGAAACATAATGCGAGGTTTTGATGTTCATAAAATACCATTCAGGTTTTTTAATGCTCACCACACTATGCAAAATTTAAAAGATTATTAAACATTTTGTGAGATATTAAATCCTACAAAACATTTTATGAGATTTTTAATGACATCAAACATTTTGTGGGTTTTTTAACCTTATAAAACATTTTGTGGATTTTTGAATCTTATGAAAATATTTTTGGGATTTTGATCCTTACAAAACACTTTTCAAGTTTTTGAAGGTGCATTTTTCATGTTATGGGATTTAAAAGTGAATTTTGCATGTTGCCAGGCTTTTGAAAATGTTTAGACCAATGTCAGGATTTATGACTCTACTCATTAAGGTAAACAAATTTGATGTGTTTTTGAATACATATTGTCAAAATATAATGATGTGTCTAACATGGTACCAAAACCTACCAAAGTAAGACTTTGAATTTATCAATATTTTATTGACTCTTTCCACTCTTGTACTACTTCATGAATACCTCAGAGTGAATATAGGTATACAAAAAATATGAATCACCATCTTTGGCCATCTTGAAAGTGAAAAATCAAATCCCACTCAAATTTGATCCAAAGTAAACCAAATACTTATCATGAGAAGTTATCTCACCTATGATTATGTCATAGGAGTCATTACACACCTTGTGTCTACCCTAAGTGCTGACGCATTTTTGTATTTTCATGATACAATAAATGGTGAATCCATCTTGTAGTATCTCATCCTTCATAAATCCTCCTTCATACATCCAAGGATGAGAACCTTGTATGTAGCATCATCCAACATCATGCATCCCATTATGACCATCATGTATAATTTTTTTTTCAAGTGTGGGAGTTAGCTCCAAGGCATGATATTGTCTTTCTAAAAGAGGTATAGTAAATAGATCATTAATACGATCAAATTTGTCACTTAAAAGTTCCCAAAAAGTAGATCTTAATATGTGACTCAAGTTTTTTCCATTGGACTATGGAGTCGGTGTCTATTTTGAAAAAAAAAATACCATCCATGTATTAAAACACCTCTAATTACTTGTGAGAGTGTAATTGTTTGTATTATCAAGAAATGTAAAATTTCATGATAATAACTAGCTCCAACTGTGGGACCACATTTCCTAAGTGAATGTAGGTGAACTCCAAAATCATAGATGACCAGTGCCTTCATTTTTTTATGGATTCTTGAAAACATTTATGTAGTTCACATTTACATGTCCTTATCCAATAAATTGAAAACCAATTCACCTATCTTAATCATATGAGAAATGAATATACACTATTGGGCTAGATCCTCTATTCTAAATATTTGCATGTTTAGATCCATCAAACTAAAAACTAATATGCCCATCTCAATCATATGAGAAATGAACATGCATTACTAGGTCAGATCATTTGATCACTTGTAAACTTATATGCTTAGATCTGACCAATTAATAGCCTCACCCATCTAAATCATATGAAAAATAAACATGTATTGTTAGGCCAAATCATCTTGTTCACTTGAAGCAATTTATGGAAGACCTATTCTATCTATCACTCTTACAAAACTTATGATTTCTTATGATATTTCTTAGGTAGAGATCACTAATACATATATGTATAGGTAGAAAGGATAAAACATGGAGGAGGGGCAATAAATTGATTGTTGCATTTATTAAAAAACCTCACACATACACCAAAATAGAAATGGGAAAAGGAAACAAGCCAAATTGGGAAAGTAGAACTATTTATAGGGAGATGATGAAAATTAGAAGATTATACAAAACCATTCACTGGTTGGGAGGATTAACTACCATTTTGGAACAACAAATTTGACTTATGAACTATGAACACATTTAGAAATAGTAACCAAGAAAGGGGAAAGATAATGAACTCAAAATTATTGTGCATACTGAGATAGTCATAAATAGACAGATCAACATTATCTTTAGGTTTTGAAATGGAATCATCATAAGTTCTCCAATCTTTTTTGATCACTTCTAAGAGATACTAAATTTTTTTCAATGTATTCTTATATGAATTCAAATTCATCTATGATAGATACAATATTTGAATTAGAGAGAAGTGTGTAAGTCATATAAAATGTAAAATTTGGTAACTTGAGTGTGGCTAATGACACCCAATCTATAGGTCCATATTTTTTACTCTCATGGCCTTCATAGGCATATTTTCACTAATTCCTAGTCATTTATATCCTCTTAGACTAAACCTTTGTAGACCCATATTGCTCTTTCCATGCTTAATCTATCCCCTAAGTCCCATTAGCCATGGATAATAGAACCCAAACTTGGACTACAACATTGAAACCAAGGGTGTCTTATTTTTGGCATTATTGTCTAAGTGCATTTTGGTTTCTAATGGTCATATTCTTCTGAATACTTATCCTAATTCATGTCAGCCTAATGCTAATTCATTTAACACATAATCATTAAATCCCCTATAAAATTCCATTCAAAGTCTATTTAGAAGGGTTAGCACTCATTTATAAGAGAGAATCAAGAATATAAGCAAAACCACTCAAACACTATTCCCTATTCTATACTTATAGCCATCCAATAGTATTTCAAGCTTATTCAAACCTTTACACTAGTCCTTAGTCATTTCAAGTACATTTAGTTTTGCATTTACTTGCATTTTTATCACACTATTACACCAAGTACTTCAATAAGAGAACTATATATAGCTTGATCCCTCCTTGGAGTATTAGTATGTAGCCAGTGTGCCCACAAACAAGGTGTGAATTGAGTCAAGCATATCGTTTACACACTATCCCCTCCTCTCCTTTCTCCAAATTTTACATTAAAGTTCAATCACAAAGAGGACCTAGGGTATCGAACATTAAATCAAGTACACAATAATCTTCATATACTTTCAAGGTTTGATATTTCACAAGAAGGGCCACATAGACCTAGTGCAAAAAACATAGAAAGCTTAGATCACCAAGACAATAGCACTGAGATAAGACTACAATAACAGATTCCAAGGTGTTCCCTTTATATGCTCCTATCCAATAAAGAAATGAATTTTAGATTCTTGTTTGTGATAGTCTCCCACCCCTACACATAGATTTTTAGACCCTGTCTCAGTTAGAATAACATAAAATTAGATAAGTTTAATTTTCTATCTCTTACTACTATATTTAGAAAATTCCTAACTATAATTAAATTTTACAAATTAGTAGCCTAAATATTGTACATTGTTTACTAATTTTATCTACTCATACCCATTTATTATTTAATAATTAAACATCTGATTTCCCAAAAAAATAAATCATTTGATGAACCTGACTTCAAATTTTACATAAAACCCCTATAAACCCCAGGGTAAATTTCTAGCTAATTTTTCCCATTAATTTCTAAATTTTTTCTTGAAAATCAAACTTGGAAATTCCTTTAAAATTTTAAAATTTTGTATTAAAATTTTAAAATAAATTTATTTCAAACCTTAGTTGCATCAACTAACTCCCAGTAATTTTCCAATCATTTTCTAAATTTTTAGTTGCATATTAAAATTTTAAAAATCACTTCAAAATTTTCAAAAATTCATATTAATTTTACAAAAAATTATATTTATCAAACCCTAGTTGCATCTACTATGTCCCATTAAATCAAACACTTTCCCATAAATTTTTGTATATTTTCTTGAATACTCAACTCAAAAATTCAATTTCAATTTCAAAAATTTATAGTATTTTGCAAAAATATTTTTGGAAAAATCCCTAGTTGTGTGTACTAGCTCCTACTTTGCTTCTTAAGGTATCACCTTACAACCATAATCAAAATTGCTAAAATGATGCTCATTTATTTAAAAACTTTTCTTACATTTATTGCAAATAATAAGGAAACCATAATGGGTCTTATCAAGTACATGAATGATGAAGTCTAACATATAATAGTATAAAGTTTCATCCTTTGCATTTCATGCTTAATTTTCATAATAAGGGATGATATTACAACATTTATTGCTAAAATTACACAAAATTTCAAAATTCTTTTTGCTTACTCTCTATCTCTCATATGGAACCATTTTCAATTTTATCATGCTAAACATGTTAGAAATATTATGTTACAAGTCAAAGCTCTTTATGCATTCAGGCACAAAATCATGTTCTCTATCCTTTACTTTCTATTTGTCATATAGAAAAGTCTCCAAATTTATCATACTAAACACATACAAAATGTTATGTTGCATATCAAAATTTTATATACATTCATGTACAATGTCACATTCTCTATCTCTTACTTGTTATCTTACCTATGGATTATTCTTTATAAGTATATCTTTGTATAAATAATCACTCAAATTACATGCATTTCACTCTACATTCATGCTTTCTGCTTCAATGCACATAACTCATTAGCTATTTTGAGTATCTCCCTATCATTAATAGACACTAACAAACACTAATAGTTATATCCATCTCTCCTTCCTTTGAACTTGGTACATCTAGCTCTTATCCTACACCTATTACCAGTTTTATGCCTATAGTAGATCATGCGGTCCATGCTATCACCCAAGTTTATGAAGATAGTTAGGTTGACTACACCATGGATATATATTTGTCACTCAGACTAGCATCCCTTCAGACACATTTTTCATTCTTGAACTCCTTTAACAATCCAATATTTACAAAGATGTGTTGTATATAGCCCTTCATAATACCAAAGTTCCCATTTCAGCTGAACTAGCTTATGTTGCATCTATCCTCAACACAATACAATGGACTGAAGAACATATTTCCTTTGAGAAAGAGGATTTACCCACACAACATATCATTTCATAACACCTTCATCTATATATCTAATTACGAGTCAATGATGTAGGGGTAAAATGAGTATTAGTCAATAACGGTTTAGGATTCAACATCTGCAACATTTCTTTTCTTAAACATCTTAATATACAACTTCATGATCTATATCATTCTAATATGAACATCAAAGGTTTTGACAACATTCCACAAAAATTCATGGGTCAAATAATACTTAATCTCACAATAGGGCCTAAGACACTACCAACTACTTGCCAAGTCATGCCAAATGACCTCAACCATAATTTATTATGTGGTCATCCTTGGATTCATGATGTGCATGCAATCTCTTATACACTCCATACCTGTCTCAAATTTAGTCACAAAGGCTACATATACACATGCCCAATCAATAATGAACCTTTTAAATATTCTAGGTTGATGACACTCCACGTAATTATATTTTGCACTTTAATCCTAGCTATGTACTTATGTAACCCGTTATTCACAATGTACCTCTAGACTATGTAACATATCAACAAACTCCAAATTCCATAATATAATCAAAACCAAAGCACCAATTCACCTCACCTTTTGCACTTAAATTCCTTAATAAAATGGGATATCATGGCAAAGGCCTTATAAATAATAAACAAGGAATCATCAATCCTATCTAGGCATCTACACATCATGGAACATAAGGGTTATGATATCATTTTACCTATTCTCATAATAGACCCTCTTCCACCACTTCAAAGCATATAAAGTTTTGTCCATCCACTACATCTATAGATCACACCATTAATCATACTTCAACATTATCATTAATCTACCTTGATCTCATTGATGATATAATTTCACAAACATGTTCACATTAGATGAATTTTATAATGATGAATCCCTCCTACAATTTATTAGAGCATATGAGGGCCTCCCATCTTGTTATCATAAAAATAGATTTCCTCATCACACAAATACCCATGCATATTTTAGAGAAATTCTAAACTCACCCCAATACATACCAAATAATCAAATGATAATATCCATACCACTTCTTACACACTTGATCATTCCACATTGCTTAATGAAGAAATCATAAATTTCAACTTCATAACCGATCAAGATCCCTATATTGTCTTATTAGTTTCTTCCCTTTGAAAGGAAAAAGATATAGATATCTATCAAAATTTAATAGATTTCCAAAAAAATTTACTTGCTTTTACTCAAATATTATAGGAATTGATACATCTATCATTGTCCATCAGATTCCCTTATACCCAAATGCTAAACTAGTTAAGCATAAAATTTGCAAAAATGCATCCTAAGGTGGCTCTTTTTGGTCAAAGATGAAATACAATGTCTCTTAGATGTTAGATTTATTCAACGAGTAGCACACCTTGAATATATTTCCAACATAGTCCCTATAGTCAAATCTAATGGACAAATTTGGTGTTATTCTAATTTTCAAGATTTAAATAAAGCATGCCCAAAAGATGATTTCCCTTTGCCTAATGTCGACATGATCATCAACTCTACAGCTAGGTATGAAATGTTATCATTCATGGATGGATTTGTAAGATACAACCAAATCAATATCATTGAATAAGATCAAGAAAAAACATCTTTTACAACACCTTAGGGCACATTTTATTATATTATCATGCCTTTTAAATTAAAAAAATATTAGAGCCACATATCAATGTACCATGACACACATCCTTCATGATTTAATTCACCATATGGTTGAGGATTATGTTAATGATATATTAGCTAAATTTAAACAATGACCACATCACACTATTGATTTATGAAAGATCTTTCAATGACTTAGACTATATAATGTCTGACTAAACCCAAATAAATGTGTGTTTGAAGTTACATCAGGTAAACTCCTAGGTTTCATTATCTCTCAACATGGCATAGAATTTGATCCTAAGAAAGTCAAATCAATTATTGATATGCCACCTCCTACCAACTTAAAATAACTTTGATCCCTATAAGGCAAGATTGAAGCAATCCACCATTTTGTAGCTTAGCTTACTGATAAAACTCAGTCATTTACTCAGCTAATAAAGAAAGAAATGAACTTTATTTGGGACCAAGCTTGTCAAGAAAGCTTTGATACACTCAAGCAATATCTTCTTAATCCACCCATTTTAGTACAACCTATCCCAAACAATCCTTTCTTTCTATATATCTCAGCAACAATTCATGCATTAGGAGCACTCTTAACACAACATGATGATCAAAATATTAAACAATTAGTTTATTACATCAATCACACATTGGTTGATTATGAAAACAATTAACCCCCAATATAAAAACTATGTCTATCTTTAGTTTTTGCCACACAAAAGCTCTGACATTACATGATCAATAATGAGACTCAAGTCATCACAAAATTAGACTCCTTAAAGTTCCTATTAGCCAAACCACATCTTTTTGGTCGCATTGCAAAATGGGTTATGTTATTAACAAAATTTGACTTAAAAATAGTCATCTATAAATCAATAAAGGGCCAAATCATTGTAGACCATTTGGTAGCAGCACCACTATTAAATACCAACCATCTTAGTGACACATTCAAAGATGATTTCATCACCTATTATACTCATTCAGATATTTGGACCATTTTCTTTGATGGCTCTTAATGCACATTTGGTGCTAGGGAAAGCATTATATTTGTAAATCTTTTTGGTCACACAGCACCTATAGCATATCGATTAAGTTTCTCCTACACCAACACCACATAATAGGAAGCACTTATCTTAGGACTATTCACTTCCCAATCCCTCTAAATCAAATTGATTCAAGTCTTTGGTGATTCTCAACTTGTGGTCAATCAAGTCAATGATGTTTATCAAATAAAATAAGAACACCTTATCTCATACCACAACATGGTACAGTGTCTATCATCACAATTTGATTACTTTTCTATTGAGAGCATCCCTAGAAAATACAATGGACACATAGATGCAATGGCCAATGTTACATCTCTAATTCCCATCAACATTAATGATGATCAAGCAATATTTATAATTAAATTATTAAAATCACCATCAATATCCAATATGGATTTGATATCTCTTTCCATCTTAGCTACTACATGAAGTTATGCAACCCTACAATGATTCTCTGGTATTTATAACTTTCTAAATAAATCTATTACACTAGACACTTTTTCTTGAAATGACAAACGTAAGTTACAAAAACAAGCTATCCATTATGTAATCATTGGCGAGGACCTTTCTAAATGATCCTTTGATGGAGACTTACTGCAATGCTTAACCTTAGTAGAAGCTAAAATTACTCTAGCTCAAATACATGATAGTGAATGTGGTGGTCACTTTAGCGGAAAATCCATGTTACACAAATTACATCAACAAGCTTACTACTAGCCTACCATGGAAGATGAATGTTTACAATACACAAAGATATGTGATAAATGTCAATGACATAGTAATCTACAATATGCACCATCATAATAATTACAACTTATCATCTCTCCATGGTTATTTATGTTATGGGGATTTGATCTCATTGGAAAAATTAAACCCAATCCATCAATGGACATAAGTTCATAATCATAGCTATAAAATACTTTACCAAATGGGTGGAAGTAGTTCCACTTCAATATACCATAGGCAAAGACATTTGCAATTTTATTGTGACTCATATTATTTTACACTTCAGCTTACCGATAGCTATCATTTCTGATAATGGAACATCATTCAAGAATAAAACTGTCAAAAAAAAATACCAAATACAAAATTAAGCACACATTCTCCACTCCATATTACCCATAAGTAAATGGTCAAGCAAAAGCTATTAATAAAACTATTAATAGCATTTTGAGCAGAATAGTGATAAAATTTGGAGATGATTGGCATAATCAACTAGTTTTATCATTATGGTCCTATCACATAAGTATTTGTATGCCCATATGAGCTACTCTTTATTCACTCATTTATGACACAAAAGCAATTTTACCATTGGAATTATAAATTCCATCTCTTTATGTCTCCCTTAAAGGTATTCTCACTAATGATTAGTATCATGAAAAGCAGCTACACTATCTTGAAAAGTTAGACTATACATGCATTCAAGCTATAGAACACTTCAAAATTTACCAACAATGTATAAAATGATCCTACAACAAATAAGTTCATGCTAGATAATTTGAAGTTAATGATATTGTTCTCAAAGAAAACCTTCCCAATGTCAATGCTAAAGAAGAAATCAAAGGAAATTTAAACCAAATTAGCTAGGTCCATATATTATTACCAAAAAATTTAGCCTTAAATTGTATCATCTAGCCTCACTTGAAGGAAAGAAACTCAAAAAACTAATGAATATTATGCATCTACATAGATTCCATGTCTAACATGCCATTTTACATATTATAGTCTACTTAATTTCTATTCAAAGATTAATTGTACATAACTTATTATAAAATACAAAACCAATATAAAATATCAAAAAGACCAAAAACATTCAAATATATCCAAAACACAAAAACATTTTGATTTTATGCATCATCCATGCTTTACATTGCTACTACTATTCTAGACTTACATTTGTTGTTCTATGTTATTTTTTATTTGTTGTTCTGTGTGTAGTGACATTCAGATCCTTGATTACTTTACTCTACCCATTGAGGGAGCATCCTACTTCTAAATTTGAGACACACATCAGTATACATACCCATTGGAGGCAACTTCTACATGATTAAATCATCTAGGTTATGTCATTCCTAGACCACACACTCTAGTTATCATGTTGACACACATTACTTACTAAGCTTACATAGATTACCATATCGACTCACTAGTATCTTGCACTTATGTATTTCCTAGCATATACCTAGTCTTGTACTAACATGTCTTTCATACTTTCACTTCTTACTTTGATTAGTTATATGAGATTGCACTTCCAATATATACATGATGTCCTTTCTTTCTTAATGTAGCTTGATGTGTTTACATTTTCTCAATTCTTGTTCCATACCTTGTATGTATTTTAAGACATTTACCAATGTCCTTTTATTTTATTCATGTGTGTGCCTGAGGACATTTGCAAATGTCCTTTATTTTTACTCTTCCATGTGCTTGTGTCCCTTGTACCAACTTTATTTGTTTCAATTGTATGTGTATGTTTAATTTAAACATGCCTTGTATGCTTGCTTTCTAGTTTGAGTGACATGTGCCCATGTCCCTTAATTATTTGGCCCCTTGGCCACTCTTGTATGCTTTTTACTTCTTGCTTCTTGCTTTGTATGCTTGTTTCCTAATTACTTTTCCTATTTTTAATCCCATGATCCATATCATACATTTTATTGCTTTCTTGGATGCCATGATAGACATCATGCTCCATCCCACCTTGCTAAAAATTAACACTTTTGGTTCTATTTTAGTGCATTGCATATGTTATTACATTGTTATATCTATCTAGGCATACCCCTATTGATCTAACAATATCTTAATACAAACCATGCTATATTTTGAGATATCTTGTTGATTATCATTGCTATATCATGTATATTTCCATCTTAACACTCTTGTAGGGCTCTTTCTTTTGAGGGTAGTCATTGTAACATATTCATTCCTACCCTCAAAAGAGGAGGCAACAAACAAGGGTTTTTTCACAAATATTAGAGCTCCTAATGGTCAAAAAATATTTTTAGAACACTTAAAATAGAATCTAGACATAAGACCAAGCAAATAATAGAGAATCTAGAACAGTTACTAGATTTGGCCCTAGACAATAGTGCCAAAGTTGGACTACAGTTCTAGATAAAAGGGTGTCTTTTTTTAGTGCTCTTATCAAGATAATAGAAAAAATAGTTTTTTTCTAGAAATAGATAGAAAAGTGAGTTTAATCATAGGTTTGTCAACTTAGTATAGTCAAGATTCAACATGTTTTAGTATAATTTTTGCTCAAAGAATCTAGATATAGGGGGCATCATGTATGGCATGATGGATCTTAATTATACTTTAATATTAGGTAGTTGATATAACTTCTAGATCAAAATCCATGCTCTAGACACTAGTGATTGGGGGGGGGGGGGGTAATGTGCATGACACATTGATCCTCCCCTTTTTTTGAGTTTCATTTATTTTCTAAGCATTTATCAATAGTGCCATGCCTTACTCCATCTGTAGGTGGTTGGCATCCTTTTTCAAGTTTGGATTTCATATAATCTTAACTTCTTGATTTGTCTTCCACATAAGCCTATTACACCAGTTTCAAAGTGGATTTCATACAAGCCTAATCTCCATCTTTCAAAATGTCCAAGAGTGGTAGTTTCTAGCATACTTTTGGCTATCAATGCCAACATTATTAGATCATGTACATTCATGGGATTCATGAGACATCTCATATGACATCTATTCCATATCAATAGCACTTCATAGCTTCAATTCATTGGTCAATGATGGAGCCAAAGGACTAGCTATCCTTTATATTATTGAGCCACCTAGTTAGAGGGATTAGATAAGTCCAAACATCAATTGACACATGCATGATTCATTAGCTTCATTTAATAGGTGATGATGGAGCCAAATGGCCTAATTTTGGATTCTTTATCTACTTCCATGGAACTGAGAACTCAACTCCATTAATAATATTACTTTTGGTATAGCACACACAACACAATCTAACATCATAATGGGTTTTGTATTGGTTTGCATACCTAGTGAGGTGTATTCATTTCTTTCTCTTTCTCTCTCTCTTACCTAGATTATATATATTCTTATTTAGATACATCATATCTAGTAAGGACTAATTTACTCTATGTTTTTCATTGTATATTCACACTTCACATCATGCTCTCACTACACACTTTTAGCATCACATAGCTTCATGAGCTTCACCTTTACAGGTAAGTTTAGGTATGCTTTCTATTTTTTCTTTATCTTAGTATTTCAATTTGACACATCACTATAATAAATGGGATAAAAATTTAGTCATATAAAATGTGAAATTTGGTAACTTGAGTGTGGCTAATGACACCCAATCCATAGGTCCATCTTGCTTGCTCTCATGACCCTCATAAGCATGTTTTCACTGATTCCTAGTCATCCGTAGCCTCCTAGACTGAACCCTTACAAACCTAGATTTACCTTTCCATACTTAATCCATCCCCCCAAGTCTTATCATCCATGGACAATAGTGCCCAAACTTAGACTATAGTATTGAAACCCAGGGTGTCCTATTTTTGGTGTTATCGTCCAAGTGCATTTTCACTTATAATGATCATATTCTTTCAAATCCTTATCCTAATTCATGTTATCATAATGTGAATTCATTTAACCCATGATAATTAAATCCCATATAAAAGTCCATTTAAGTCTATTTATAAGGGTTAGCACTCATTTACAAGAGAAAATCAAGAATACAAGTAAAACCACTTAAGCACTTTTCCATATTCTCTGCATACAACCATCTAATAGTATTTCAAGCTTATTCAAGCCTTTACACTAGTCCTTAGTCATTCCAAGTACACCTAGTTTCATATTTAATTATATTTTCATCACACTATTGTACCAAACACTTCAATGGGAGAACTATATATATCTTGATCCCTCCTTAGACTATTGGTATGTAGGTAACATGCCCACACACAAGGTGTGAAGTGCATCCAACATATCCTTTACAGAATAACCCCTCCTCTCCTTTATCCAAATTTTACATTCAAGTTCAATCATAAAGAGGACCTAGGGTATTGAATACTAAATCAAGTACACATCAAGCTCTATGGACTTTCAAGTTTTGATATTTCATAAGTAGGGCCACACAGACTTGGTGCATAAAATAAAAAAAACTTAGATCAATAAGACAAAAAGGATGATATAAGACTAAATTACTAGAACCTAAGGTGTCCCACTTTTAGTGCTCCTATCCAATTAAGAAATGAACTCTAGATTCCTTTTTGTAATAGTTTCCCAAGCCTGGACATAAATTTCTAGACCTTGTCTTAATTGAAACATCATAGAATTAGATAAGTTTAATTTTATATCTCTTAATACTATTATTAGAAAAGCCCTAACTATAGTAAAATTTCAAAAATTAGTAGCCTAATTATTGTACATTATTTACTAATTTTATCTACTCAAACCTATTTATTATTCAGGAATTAAACATCTAATTTCCTAAAAAAATAAATTAGTCACATATTTGTTTTTGATTTGGAACCACAATATGATTATCTTTCAGAATGAATGAAGTGTTGATATTATTTTTTGAATCACTTTCCATAGTAGAAATGAATTCATCACTGAATGAGTCATCATCACCATCTTCACCATTTTCCTCTACCTTGATAGTTTCCATTTCACTCAAAATATAAATTGGGCACAATTTATTTTGTTTTATCTTGATGTCTTCCTTGACCTTAGGTTTGTCTTGCTTATGATTTTTACTCTGTGTAGGGATGATTTCTCTAGATTCAATTTTTATAGATAAATGTTTTTTGGTCAAACCTAAAAATGAAATACATGGGGAATCTTTATTTTTGACTATTCAGTCTTCATTCTTATAGAGAAGGGATCTTCTTAAATTTTTTTTTTTCAACTTATCATCTCTTTTAAAAAGCAAAACATCACACTCTGCATTATTACTCTTTTATATTTGTGGTTTAACTGGTTGTTCCTTACAATAGCTTATTTTATACTAGGACTATGGGGTTTAAGTAATCTAGTTAAATAGGCAAATCTTTTTCATTTTCACCAAGTGGGGAGTCAAATTCCTTGCATATTCTTTGATCATTCATTAGTTATTCTAACTATTCACCTTTTTCCATAATTATGAAATTGAAACAATCATATGTGATAGGTATCACTTTCTCTTTTTCTTTGTTAGAGTTATGACATGTTTGATTAATAATTTGCCTTTGGAATCTCTTTTTTGAATGATGATGACTTTTGATTGTATCAGGTTTCATTATTTCTTCATTATCATTTTCAAAAGGTTTATCACCTTTCAAAGCTTGTTTCTTCAACATTTCAGACATGATTAAATCATCTTCAATCTCAATGGCATTTCATTATGTAGCCACCAAGTTATTTACCTTTTTCTTCATCAAGATGAACTTGATCTTTGGGTGAAGAGAACCAATGAAAATGCATAGTTGATTTTTGAGACTTGGTTGATTCTTAAGGAACTAGTCTTAACAATTTTTTAAAATGTGTTATTAAATCTCTCATTTTCTCATCATCTTGATTTTGAATCTAGAATAAGTCTAGCAAAAGTACACACACATTCACAGTTAATTTGAATCTATCCATTAACCTATTTTTCAAATAATTCTAATCCATAACACAACCATCTTCTTTTTTCTAGAACCACTTCGGAGTAGGTCCAATGAAATTTTCAATGAAAAGTCTCATAGCAACATCCTCATACATAACTCTTGAAATACTAAAAGACACCATGAAGGCTTAGATATGATTATCTACATCTTGACCATTTTATATAGAGAACTTCAAGGATCATTTCCTTTATCCTAATGGGAACTCATTATATTGGGCCAAAGCAAATAGACCAAAATGTTTTCCCTATGAGACATAGGGAATGTTGTGGTTGGGGTAGACTAACACCATTTTTTTAATTAGGGAGATGCAGGCACTAGGTAATTTTTCTCAATGGAATCACCAACCTCCATTCTAGGGGAGGTTCCTTTAAATGTCTAAAAATCATGTACATAAAACACCTAGATCCCCATCAGAGTCACCAAAAATTGTTGGCTTAGAAATTTGTTAGAGGAACAAATTAGTGACTTTGAGTCAGTAGTGTGGGAACTAAGTTCTTGCATTAGTCATTAACACAAGACAAAGTCCATCTCCTATTATTAGGTATAACTACCTTTATTGAAAGCCAAAAAGGAAAATGTAGGGGAAAAGCTATTTAAAACTATTTATAGTAAAATATTTTTTATGGAGGGTTTCATACTTTCAACAAAAAAGTACATAAAGGAGATAGATAGGAAATGAAGGAAAAAATAAGAAGGTAAAAATGAGAAAGGAAAGGAGAAAGGAAGAATGTGATTATTCTAGTTAGTTAAACATAGAAGCTACTATGATAACCCTAAAAATGATGAAGGATAACTCTAGATATCTAATTGCAAAGACTCGCTAGAATAGTCAAAGATTTGAGGTATAGAAAAGGAAACATTTTTCATGAAAATGAGATGGGAAAGACATATAATAAACATACATATAAGATACATAAACCAAGGAGATTGGACAACCTTAAAAATAAATATATTCAACAACCCTATATTTCCCAATAAAAATAGGGATAAAATCCTATTTTTAATCTCACCAAGGATTCCCAATGAAAAATTTCCTAATGTAGATTCAACAGAACTTTCCATGATTAATAACTTCACATTTATTGACTAAATAGCAATAACATTCTAGAAAAATGAAAGAACAAGAATCTAATTAAATTGACATACTCATGCATATCATCATTAAATAAATCTCATGGAACAAAGTCTTGTAAATCAGTTCTACAATGATTTTTCATGTGATTGTACATACAGATTCTTTCTTTTGCTTGCCAAAGTTTTACTATCAAAAAACCAACTAGCATAAAGATAACCTGAGCCTAGCTAAAGTTAACCCTACAAATGAACCCCAATCTCATTTTTATAAGCTACAATAGGTGTAACCACCCATAACCACTTCCATAACCACCTTTAAGGTAAAAGTTTTATATTTTATAGTTACTTTATCTCAAATGACTTTAAAAAGGTAAAACATAACCTTTTATTTTATTACAAAAAGTGCAATGGAGAAATAGAAAGATAGAGACTTTGGTGGTTATTGAGAAAAACATAAGTCCTTTTATTGAGTAGGACCCTACTCTATCACTGTGACAATCTAATGCTTTGTGCTTTGTAAAGTTTTATTTCTCCCTTAGGCATTCCATATTGACATACAATGTAATTCTTTTACCATCTTCCCTTACCAGAGATTGCATGTTGTATGAATAAAATATCTAATTCAAGCACCACATTGATAAAGAAAATTTTGAATGTTTTCATAATCCTTTTTTATCACCATACTCTTCCTGAGGTGTCTAATAACCCCTTAACACCATCACATGTATTAAATTTAGAAGACTCCACACACAAGTAGTCCTATCATATGATGCAACCTTGATTGACTCTTTAGTATAAAGAACTATGCATATATGTACTTAAAATTCATAGGTGCATGAAATGAATTCCAATTCATACATGTGTAACTACTCCAAAAAAATTTCCACAACAAGGAATTTCTCATCTTCTCTTATTATTATGTTATGTGATTGATTTCTCATTTACTTGGGTTCATCACCTTTTACACTCTTACATATGTAAAATTTGATTGTGGGCTTCTCACCACCAAACTTATTGCATTGAGATAGAGTTTTCAAATTTTCATACACCCCATTAACTTGAATAAAGGTCTTATTGAGCTTATTATGAAGCATAATCCCTTCCAATGCCTTTTTAAATGCCTTTACAAAATTGGAGCCTTTTCCTTTAAATCTTTCTCAAAATTTAGATTTATTTGTAATTGAATTCACCCATGCAAATAAATCGACCCTCAATTATTTTATTAACTATTTTGTTTTCACTTATGGATCTTTCATCTACACCCTATGTAGGCCACCATAAACATTGGAAACTTCTATCAAATTCATAGATAATTTTTTTGAGTATCAATACCACCTCAAAAATAGCCAAAATTATTCTTCCATGCAAAAATGTAGGTTTCCTACTCAAAACAACCTTAATAAATCCTAAACCCACATTTATTATGGTTAAAACCACCCCCCATATCTAATACCATGATTTATATGTCAAAAAAACAAATTAAGAAGTAAAAACGAGAAGCTTTCTTGGTAAAACCACACTTATTCTAGAAAATACCATGAATTAGAGTCAAAAACCACCTTCCAAAGGTCAAAACCACAAATTTGGGAAAAATCATCTTAAAATATTTCATTAATGATAATCCTACAAATTTATGGTGCGAAATAATTTTTAAAAAAAGGTGATAACATATTTTTTAAATAAATCACCCTTTAAAACCAAAATCCACATATAATGAGTAGGAAAAAGTTTTTTTTTTAAATTTTTTTAAAGTAAACCCACATTTTTATGTTTTAAAAACAAATATTTTAACCTTTAATGCCATTTATTTCATATACTTTGGAAACATGGTGGGCTACATGGAGGGATAAGGGGGGAAGGTGGAAAACATATGTGGGTTTTTGAAGCATATAGAACACTTTGCATAAAATTAAAGTTCATAGAACACTCATGGTATATGGAGGGGTTTAAAACATTATGTAGTATTTATAGGGTAATGAAACACTTTGTGGAACTTATAATTTTATCCAAAATTTTTTGAACTCAAGCTTAATTGATAAGGGGGTTTTGATGTCCATAAAACACCATGCAAGTTTTTTAATGTTCACCAACACTAAGTGGGATTTAAAATCTTATCAAACATTTTGTGGGACATTAAAGCCTACTAAACATTTTTAAATATTTTTAATGACATTAAACATTTGTGGGTTTTTAACCTTATGAAACTTTTTACGGGTTTTTAAACCTTATGAAAATATTTTCAAGATTTTAAACCTTATAAAACACTTGTGGGGATTTTAAAGCTTAGGAAACTATTGCAACATGGAATTTCACCCTTGTGGGTGGGAACAACCTCAAGATGTGGGTTTCTTATGATGAAGTTGAACCTCTAGAGAAGGTCGACTTCCTCTTAATGGATCACCTATACTAATGATACTATAGGGAAAAGGGGTTAGAAAGGGGGAAAGGAATCCTAGGAAGGATAAAAGGTGATGAACCAAATAAAAATGGTAGAATCCTATAATCTTGAACCCACACTAGATCAACACAAGGCAATACTAGCTGACACAACCTCAAAACTAAGCTAATTGCATAAGTATTTCATAGACTAGGTTTATGAAGTAATGAATGAAAATAAAAAGGATTTTTAAGACCCACTGAGGGTTTACATTAATGGAAAAAATAACACTAATCCATACCTAAAAATATATTGAAAACACCGTAAAAGAGGTCAAAAAGGAGGACAATGGATGAGGAAGATTCTCCCTTACACAATGCCATCATACATAACTTACTCAACATAGATCCAAATTAAGAGATAGGTAAAGAAAATCTTTATTGCTTCAAGAGGTAGTTCTTACATATTGTTGACAAGGTTTAACATTATCAAAATGAGCATATCTTGAAATATCTCAAAGAGTCCCCTGATACTCCTAGAAATAAGCATTATTACAAATGGGAAAGAATGGGTGATAGATAGAAAAGGGGAAGAGAGAAGAGAGGGAGCATATTTTCTAAGAAAAATCAATGAGTTGTCACTTTCAATGAATTATCCACCACATTTTAATCCAATCAAGACCACTCCATCAACTAATTAGCTTGTATTTGATCCAATTATTCTTCAAGTTTCCTCATTAGCTAAGAGATCCATGAGAAGACAAGGGTATATTTTATAGATGATAATTCATGATTAAGTCTGTTGGATAAAAATTCTTTAAGATTTGAATCGACACTAAATTCTCCAACTACTTCTCTAACCACTATATCTCTTTGATTGATTCTCTACATCATTTTCCACTTGGCCTACTTATGAAGACAAAATATTCATATCTTAAATCTGATAGAGCCATGTTATGTCTACTTTGAGCAGCGATAAGTACCTATTTAATGAGGATATGGCTATATCAAATATGAAAAACTTGTTCATAATAATTCATTTGCTACATTTCAATATCTGAACATAGGTTTACTATAAATGAAAACCAATCTTCTTTATTGGTTTTCCTATATTTCTCCTATTGATGAAAATCCTACAGGCCACATAGCTTTGTTCTTGATCCCTATTCAGCAGCTAGCTACCCATATTTGATCTCTACTAGGCCTAGAAAACCTAATTTTGCCTTTGAGAATTTATGGAAGCTAAGAATTCACTATTTGCATAGATCTTAAAATAGCAATGATCAGAGTCATGAAACAATTCTACAACCCAAAAGGATGGGACCTATAAGTTCTTGATCTTCAAACCAAAGGTTGAGACTATGCTTTAATGGTGATAGAGCTTCATCATTAACCACCTTGACTATCACTATGTCTTCTTGATATATGCTTGACTGATCTCTAATTACAACATATGCCCTTTGAAACATTACTTTGGTTTGGCCTATGATCGCAATTGTTCTCTATTGAAGTCCCTAGGTTTTGAATTTTATTATTAACTATTGATCTTGATCTAGACTTCCCAAACAATGCCATTTGTCAGTGATACATTCATCCTGTAAGATCTTGCTATCAACATTTTAAATTCTTGACCTCATGCACATCGTTTATCTTGATATATATGAATGAACATTATCCATAGATCTTCTTCTAGTCTAATGTGGTTGAGACACTTGGTAACTTCTCATTTATCTTCAAGATTCACTGACTTATTAACCCATTGCTCATCATTGATCTAATTTTTACAAGTGAACACATATCATTGATCTACCTAGACCTACTAAACTTATTATTCAACATGCACTATTAGATATTTAGTTAGGTAAATGAGAGACTGACACTTGTTATCAACATATTCATGCTAACTTTTTGACTTGATACTCATTGTCAATCTTAGATGTATGATTGAATGCACTTCATTTGATCTTTGGGACCCACTGACTCATCATATTTCTCACTTTTCAGTAGATATTAATCTTAGCTCCTAATATTTTTACACTTTTTATCTCTACATTAAACCTAGGAACATTTTAATTTAAATGTTTATTTCATGAAGCTTTAACTTGACATCCCCATGAACGTCTTACTCTGCAAGTATAACTTTAAAGTTTTATATCTTAAGGTCGCAAGCTCATCAAGACATGAAATTTGCAGAGCATGATATTAGCACAAATAAATTTATTTTCATTTAATATTTTGGCCTTGATAGGCCTCCCAATCATAATTATATAATGCACAAGCAAACTGGTCTATTCATCCCTACGTGACGTGCTCATGACAGTTTGGTTTTTCTAGGCTTGAACTAGAACTTTCAAGGCTCAAAATGAGTTTATAAGACCTATGAAACCTAATTAATGTCTATGAAGGCCATGATCACCATGAGAACCTATTAGATATTATTCCTTTGCAACTCTAGACCTATTTCAAGAATTTCTTCTCAAAGATCAACAAATTATAGTTTAAGCTTGATTAAAGTGTTTCAAAAGATTTGTAAGCAATATGAAATATTTATACCACTCATTCCATCTAGAAATATATTCAACTTATCCATTCATGTAGTAGATTTATATTTAGGCCAAAATGGCCAACATATCTGGTGACTCATAGGGAAGCATGCCTTCTATGTTTGAGAACCTAGACTAGTTACCTTGTTTGATCCATTGGGCATGGAGTCACAAGTATTTGATCTTAGCTAACATGAAATGATGTAAGTTTATTCCTATAGATAAATTATTCTTGGAGCAATAGGAAAGAAAAATATACAAAACAAACAAAGTGCTCAAGGCACCTTGGTAAAGTAAACACATAACAAGAAAAGAAACTATCCTAAACAAAGCAAGGGCAACTAACCTTCTAAACAAATGTGCACATATGCACTTAGAGAAAATTTTGAAATCTACTCTAATATATAAAAGGTTGTAATTTAAAATTACTTTCCACCTAGGTCAAATGGAAAATATTTAGCATCACTCACTTATGGTGAACCAAGATGGAAGACATTTTGCTTTTGAGAGAGCTCATGATAGATGAACTAAGATACATGATTGTTGATTATTTTTACATCATCTCAAGTGGATGAAATGGGACAAACATGTCTCCAATGTAGATATACTAGTTTATTTATTCAATTATTGCTCTAAATTGGACTATAGGATCACTTGAAACCTCTTCATCTGATGGCTCCTTTGAACATAAAGGTTGACTATTTAGGCTTAGGAAAAAAAGCTTTAAGTCATCCTAAAAGGTAGCTTCTTCTTGGTCATCTATGATAATGCCAAATTCAACACAATCCTTTATTTTCTCACTTTGAAAGGATCCATATGGTGTCTCATCAACCCATACAAGATTAAAAATGTCATGTTCTTATAGCTCTAGATCTGACCATTCTCTTTCATTCTTGAATACATTAGTACTACCTTCAATGGACAATTCATCTTGAGACTAGTCAAATTCTATAGCCTAATCTTCAAGTTCATTTTCATGCATTAAAAGAGGCATAGCTAGTTTTGAATATCTACTGGTCCATGAATTCATGGTACATCGATTGCCATACTTCCTTTTGATCCTTTTTATCCTAATCAACTAATTGGTTGACTACTTCAACCACATCAATTTCTACACTTTGCTCATCCTCATCTTCAACCCCACCAAATATAAACTCTTGGAATAAAGAAAAATCTCCTTTTCTCTTAGCTTCAACTTAAATACCCATTTATTCAAATATGAATGCATCATACCTTCAAGCTGTAATTCATTAGTGTCAAAGCCATGCCAATAACTCTAATCAAAACCTAAATTTTCCTCTCATAAATGAAAAGGATTACCTATCATGATCTCTTCATCATAGACACTATAATTTTCCTCTTCAAGCTCACCTGTGACTACAAGCTACTCCTCTATTCTTTGTAAAATAGGTTTCTCCTCCATGAGGGATATGGTGGGAGGGTGAAAAATTTCACCTTGCTTGCATCTTAAGAGAGTGTCCTTCCAACTAGGGACCTTAAAGGCTCTTTTAGGTGGCTCTTGTGGAAAGGAGAGAGATTCTTGAGTCTTCTATAGGGCAATCTCATTGATTTGAACTAACACCTCTTTTTCTTGAACTAGTTCTTGGACTACCTTAGCTAACACTTGTTCTTTCTTCTTTATGCCCTCTTTGATTGATTTTCATGATGGAAAATCATAAAGCTTGGCCATCTTCTCCTTTTTTTGAATGGGTGTGCGAATGGGTGGTTTCACAAGAGAGGGTATGACATAGTAGGGCCATTGGCATAAGAGAATAACCATAATGGGATGGCTTCATATTCCTCAGCCAAATGGTTTTTAGTGACTTATGTGAATCTTGATGAGGATGACTTGACAAGGTGGACTAGGGGGTTGTGTTTGATATAAATAGGGGTAGGAGAGGGTAGTTGGGGTCTAGGGTTGGTTTTTATCTATCTCAAAAACAACTGATAGTCATTTTATTTTTTTGGCTTGGTCTTGCCTAACCAAGCATTCTTCATAAAACATCAAATCTTACTCTTAAATATAAGCTTGGTGTTAAAGATTCTATTGTTTCTTATAGTACCCTTTTTCCCCATCAACCCCTCTTAATTATTTTTCAAGATCAATCCATATCTCCATAAGGCTCTTTTCTAGTTGACTAGAGAGGTGAAAATTCTAACAAGGATGATACATTGAATCTTTAGGGCCACTTAGGGTGAAGCCATGAATTGATAACTTGATATGAAGGATAATGAATGAAAGAGTGTGCATTTTGATCAAATTAGTGATGATTCATACCAAATGATAGTGATTATGCACCTAGGCTACTTATACCAGCTGATGTTTGTAGTGGAGTCACCATTGGTGTTTGTAAATGTGCCTCCAAATGTTGATTAAATTAAAAGGTAACACCAAGAACCTTTTTTGAGATGTATAAAAAGTAATGTCCCATTGGGCATACCAATAAATATTATGATATATAATTACACCCTCATGGAGGAGTTTTTTAGGCTCCTCCACTCCCAGTCAAAAATATGAGAACAACCTTAGGATGTGGGTTTCCTATGGTGAATTTGAACCTTCAGAGAAGGCTGACTTCCTCTTGATGGATCACCTATATTAATGTTTTTGTAGGGAAAAAGGGTTAAAAATGGGGAAAGAGACCATAAGAAGGCTAAAACATGATGCACCAAATAAAAATGGGAGACTCCTATAATCCAGCTAATTACATACATATTTCATATACTAGGTTCAGGAAGTAATGAATGCAAACAAAGAAGAGTTTTAAGACTCACTAAGGGCTTACATTAATGGTTGAAAGAACACTAATATAGACCTATAGATAGCTTGAAAACACCCTAAAATAGGTCAAAAACGAGGACAATGGATGAGGAAGATTTTCCTTCACATAATGCCATCATGCACAACTTACTAAACATAGATCCGAAGAAAGAGATAGGTAAAGAAAGTATTTATTTCTTCAAGAGGTATTTCATACATATTTTTGATAGGGTTTAGCCTTATCAAAATAATAATATCTTGAAATATCTTAAAGAGTCCCTTGATACTCTTAGAAATGATCATCCTTACAAATGGGAAAGAATGGGTGATAAATAGAAAAGGGGAAGAGATAAGAAAGGGAACACATTTTCCAAGAAAAATCAATGATCTATCACTTTTAATGAATGTTCCACCATGTTTTAATCCAATCAAGATTGATCCTTCATCGACCAATTATCCTGCATTTACTCTAATTATTCTTCAAGTTTTCTCATTGGCTGAGAGATCCACTAGAAGATAAGGGTTTATTTTGTAGATGATGAGTCATGATTTAATCTATTGGATAAAATATCTTTAAGATCTAAATCAAGACTAAATGCTCCAAATAATTCTCTAACCACCATATCTCTTTGCTTGATTCTCTATGCCATCTTCCACTTGGACTACTTATGAAGATAAAATCTCCAAATCTTGAATCTAACAAAGCCATGCTATGTCTTCTTTGAGCAGTAGTAAGTACAAGCTTATTGAGGATCTATCTATATCAAATATGAGACACTTGTTCATAATCATTCATTTGCCCCATTTTAATATCTGAACATAGGTTTACTATAGATGAAAACCAATCTCATTTATTAGTTTTCTTATATTTATCCTATTGATGAAAATCCTATAGGACATGTAACTTTGTTCTTGATCCATATTCAATAGATATATGCCCATATTTGATCTCTACTAGGCCTAGAAAAAATAATTTTCCCTATTGAGCATTTATGGAAGTTAAAAATTCACTATCTACATAGATCTTCTTAAAAGATCAATGATCATAGTCATGAAAAAATTTTACAACCCCAAAATATGGGACTTCTAAGTTATAGATATTCAAACCAAAGGTCATGAATGTGCTTTGATGGTGATGGAGATTCATCATTAACCATCCTGATTATGAATGTATCTACTTGATGGATGATCGAATAATATCTAATGGTGACATATTCCCTTTGAAACATTTATTTGGTTTGGCCTATGGTCACATTTTTTCTCTATGGAAGTCCCTAGGTTTTGACTTTTATTTTTAACCATCAATCTTGACCTGGGCTTCCCAAATTGTGTTATTTGTTAGCTCTACATTCATTATGCAAGATCTTTCTATCAAACTTTTGAATTCTTAACCTCATGCACACCATTGATCTTGATCTATATGAATAAATGTGAACCATAGATCTTATTCTAGTTTAATTTGGGTAGACACTTTAAAGTTTCTCATTTGTCTTCAAGATTTGTTGACTTATTAACCCATTACTCACCATTGATATGCTTTGTATGAGTGAACATGTACAATTGATCTACTTGGACCCACTAACTTTGTCATTAAATGTACACCATTAGATATTTATTTAGGTACCTGAGATCTTGACACTTATCATCAACATTTTTATGCTAACTTTTTGACTTGATGCTCACCATTGATCTTAGATGTATGATCAAATACACTCCATTAGATCTTTGGGACCCACTGACTCATTAGATTTCCCATTTATCATTAGATCTTTACCTTAGCTCTAGAGATTTTAACACTTGTTAGATCTATGTTAAACTTGGTAAAATTTGAATTTAAATGGTTATTTCATGAAGCTTTAACTTTATATGCTTGTGAATGTCTTATTTTACAAGCCTAACTTTGAAGCTTTATATCTTGAGGTAGCAAGCTCATCAAGACATGAAATTTGTAGAGCTTGATCTTGGCATGAATAAATTCATGTCCATGTAATCCTTTATCCCTAAGAGGATTCCAAATAATACTTATAAAATGTACAATCAAACTTGTTTTTTCATCCCTACATGGTGTGTTCATGATAGTCTAGTTATTTCAAGTTTGAGTTATAACTTTCAAGGCTCAAAATGAGTTTTTGAGACCTATGAAACTTGATTTATGTCCATGAAGGACTTGATCATCATGATAACCTACTAGATATTCTTCCTTTGTAACTCTAGACCTATGTCAAGACTTAATTCTCAAAGATCAACAAATTACACTTTAAGCTTACTTAAAGTGTTTCAAAATCTTTGTAAGCAATATGAGATCTTTGGACCACTCATTCCATCTAAAACTCTACTCAACTCATGCATTTAGGTATAAGCTTTGTATGTACATCAAAATGGCCAACATAAACACTTTTTAGGTTTTTGAAGGTACATTTTGCATGTTGTAGGATTTAAAGGTGAATTTTGCATGTTGTAAGGATTTTCACAATGTTTAGACCAATGTTGGGATTTATGACTCTACTCTATAAGGTAATAAAATTTGATGTGTCTAAATACATATTATCAAAATATGATGATGTGCCTGACATGGTACCAAAACCTACAAAATCTAGACTTAGGCAAAATTTAGCTTCTTTCTCAATCTTTTGTTGACTTTGTCCACTCTTTTACTGCTTCATGGATACCTTATAGCACACATAGGTATAAAAAAACATATGAATCACCATCTTTAGCCATCCTAGAAGTGAAAAATCAAACCCCACTCAAATTTGATCTAAAGTATACCAAATAATTATCATGATAAGTTATCTCACCTACGCTTATGTCATATGAGTCATTATACACCTTGTGTCTACCCTAAGTGCGGACACATTTTTGTATTTTCATGATACAAAAAATAGTGAAGCCATCTTGTAGTATCTCATCCTTCTTGAATCCTCCTTCATACATCCAAGGATGAGAACCTTATATGTAGCATCATCCAATATCATGTATCCTATTATGACCATCATGTATAAATTTGTTTTCAAGTGTGGGAATTGGATCCAAGGCATGATATTTTCTTGTTGAAAGAGGTATAGTCAATATATCATTAATACACTCAAAAATTCCCAAAAGGTAGATCTCAATATGTGACGCAAACTTTGTCCATTGGGCTACAAAATCAATGCTTGTTTTATAAAAAAATTATAATCCATGTATTAAAACACCTCCAAGTACTTATGAGAGTGTAACAGGGTGTATTATCAAGAAATGTAAAATTTCATGACAACAACTAGTTATAACCATGGGACCACATTTCTTAAGTGAATTTAGGAGAAATCCATAATCTTAGATGACTAGTGCCTTCACTTTTTTGTGGATTCCTAAGAAATTTTATGTATCTCACATTTGCATGTCTGGATCCAACTAAATGATATCCAGTTCACCTATCTCAATCATATGAGAAATGAAAATGCACTATTAGGCTAGATCCCTTGTTATAAAGATTTGTGTGTTTGGATCTAACCAACTAACAACTAGTTTTCCCATCTCAATCATATTTGAAATTAACATGTGGTGTTGGGTTAGATCATTTAATCACTTGAAAAATTGTATGCTCAAATATGACTAATTGATATCCAATTCACCCATCTCAATCATATGAGAAACGAATACTTACTGCCAGGCCAAATCATCTTATTCACTTGAAAAGATTTATGAAAGACCTATTCCATCTATCACTCTTTAAAAACTTGTGATTACCTATGATATTTCCCAGGTAGAGATTACTTCTACACATATGTGTAGGTAGAAAGGATAAAACATGGAGGAGGCACAAAAAATTGACTATTACATTTATTGAAAAATGACATGCACATACCAAAATATAAATGGGAAAAGGAAACAAGCCTATTTATAGGGATCTGATTAAAATGAGAAGTTTATACAAAACCATTCATTGGTTGGGAGAAGTAACTACCATTTTGGAACAAAGGATTTAACTTATGAACTATGAACACATTTAGTAGCAACAACCAAGCAAGGGGAAAGATTATGAACTCATAATAATTGCATACTAAGATAGTCATGAATAGATAGATCAACATAATCTTTAGGTTTTGAGATGGAATCAATGTAAGTTCTCCAGTCTTCTATGAACACTTTTGAGCATAAAAATTTTCAATGTATTCTTGGATGCCTTTAAATGCATTTATGATAGATACAATATATGAAATGGAGAGAAGTGTGTTGCATATCTATTTTTGAGTTGGAACCACAATATGATTATCTTAAATAATGAATGAGGTGTTGATATTATTTTCTGAAATGTTTTTCATAGTAGAATTGAACTCATCACTGAATGAGTCATCATCACCATCTTCACCATTTTCCTCTACCTTGATAGTTTCTATTTCACTCAAAATATAAATTGGGAACCATTTATTTTGATCTATCTTGATGTCTTCATTGACCTTAGCTTTGGTATGCTTATGATTTTTAATATGTGTAGGATTGATTTCTTTGGATTTAAGTTATATGGAAAACTCTTCTTTGGTGTAACATGAAAATGAAATACTTGGGGAATATTTATTTTTGACTATTGAGTCTTTCATTCTTATTGAAAATGGATCTTCTTTACATAAAAATTGTTCAACATTATCCTCTCTTTTACAAATCAAAACATCACACTCCTCATTATTACTCTTTTATATTTGTGGTTCAACTGGTTGTTCCTCAAATGGCTCATTTTGTCCTAAGACTGTGGGGTTTAAGCAATGTGGTGAAATAGGCAAATCTTTCTCCTTTTTTCCAAATGGCGAGTTAAATTCCTCACCTATTGTTTGATCAATAATTAGTTTTTCCAACTATTCACCTTCTTCCATAATTATGAAACTAAAATAATCATATGCAATAGGTATCACTTTCTCTTTTTATTTTTTAGAGTCTTGACATGTTTGATTAGGAGTTTGCCTTTGGAATCTCTTTTTTGAATGATGATGAATTTTGATTATATCATGTTAGATTGTTTCTTCATTATCATTTAAAAAATGTGTAGCACCTTTTGAAACATGTTTACTCGACATTATAGACATTATTAAATCATCTTCAATCTCGATGCCATTTTGGTGTGCAGTCACCAAGTCATTTACCTTATTCCTCATAAATATGAACTTGATCTTTGGGTGAAGATAACCAATGAAAATGCAGATTTGATTATTGACACTTGGCTGATTCACCTAAGGAATTAGTCTCAACAATTTGTCAAAACATGCTATGCAATCTCACATTTCCTCATCATCTTGATTTTGAATCTAGAAGAAGTCTTAAAAAAGTACACACACATTCATAGTTTATTTGAATCTATCTAGGAACCTATTATTCAAATAATTCAAATCCATAACACATCCATCTTCTAAGTTATAGAACCACTCAACAATAGGTCTAATGAAGGTTTCAATGAAAATTATGATAACAACATCCTCATACATAAGTCCCAAAATACTATAAGACACTGTGAAGGCTTGGATATGCTTATCTACATCTTGACCATTTTATATAGATAACTTTGGGAATCTCTTCCTTGATCCAGATGGGAACTCATTGTATTATACCAAAGCCAATAGACCAAAATGTTTTCCCCATGAGACATAGGGAACATTGGGGTTGGGCTAGACCAATGCAATTTTTATAATTAGGAAGATGCAGGAACTAGATATTTTTTATCAATGGAGTCACCAACCTCAATTCCAATGGATGTTCTTTGAAATGTCAAAAAATCATGTGTAAAGCATATCGATCCCCAACAAATTTACTAAAAATTATTTGCTCAAAAATTTGTTAGAGGGACAAATTGGTGACTTTGAGTCAATAGTGTGGGAACTTAGTTCTTGTGTTAGTTAGCAAAAAAATAAAAATTCCCTCTCCTATTATTAGGCAAATATATCTTTATTGAAATCCAAAAATGGAAAAGTAGGGAAAAATATATTCATACCTATTTATATAAAAATGTTTTTCATCAAGGGTTTTGTACTTTTAACTAGAAAGTACATAAAAGAGATAGAAAAGAAATGAAAGGAAAAATAAGAAAATAAAGTAGAAAGGAATAATGAGATTATTCTAGATAGTTAAACATAGAAGCTACTATGATAAACATATAAGAGATGAAGGACAACTCTAGATAGATAAACACATAGACTCACCAAAATAGTCCAAGATTTGAGGTATAGTAGATGAAGCCTTTTTCATGAAAATGAAATGGGAAAGACATATACTAAACATACATATAAGATACATACACCAAAGAGATTGAAAAACCTTACAAATAAAGATATTCAATAACCCTATATTTCCTAAAAAAAATAGGCATAAAATCTTATTCTTAATCTCACCAATGATTCCCAATGACAAAGTTCCTAATGTAGATTCAATAGAAAATGTCATGCTTAATAACTTCACATTCACTGATTATCTAACAATAGCATTCTATAAAAATGAAATAAAAAGAACCAAAGTGAATTTACATACTCATGCATATCATCATTCAATAAATCTCATGGAACAAAGTTTTATAAATCATTTATTTATTGATTATACATGGCACTGTACATACAAATTCCTTCCTTCCACTTACCAAAGTTCTATCAAAAAACCAACTGACATAAATCCAACCTAAGCCCAACTGAAGTTAACCCTACAAATGAACCTGAAGTTCCTATTTATAGGTTACAATAGGTGTAACCACCCACAAACACTTTCATGACCACCTTTATGGTAAAAGGTTTATATTTTATAGTTACTTTATCTCAATGACTTTAAAAAGGTAAAACATAACATTTTAAGTTATTATAAAAAGTGCAACAAATAAATAGAAAGATAGAAACTTTTGGTGGTTATTGAGAAAAAGACAATTCCTTTTATTGAGTAGGACCCTATTCTACCATTGTGACAATCTTTGATTCCTCATACTTTTCTTGAGTTTTATTTCTCCCTCAAGCATTACATAATGACATACACTATAATTCTTTTACCATTTTCACTTACCAGAGATTCCCTCTTGTATGAATAAAATCTCTAATTCAAGTAACACATAGAACAAGAAAATTTTGAATGTCTTCCTAATCCATTTTTATCACATACTCTTCCTAAGGTGTCTAATGATACCTTAGCACCATCACATGTATTAAATATAGAATCATCTACACACAAGTAGTCCTATCCTTAGATGCAAGCTTGATTGACTCTTTAGTAGAAATAATTATTCATATATGTCCTCAAAATTTGTAGGTGCATGAAATGAATACCAATTCATACATGTGCAACTGCTTAAAATTTGTTTCCATTGCAAGAAATTTCTCATCTTCTCTTATCATTATGTCATGTGTTTGATTTCTCATTTACTTAGGTTCATCACCTCTTTCCCTCTTATATATTCAAACTTTGACTATGGGTTTCTCAACACCAAACTTGTATTGAAATAAAGTTGTCAACTTTTTATATACTTGTTGATGCCTAAATGTGTGACATAGGTGCCTAGAGTGTTGAAGAAACACTTCTCATTTTATAATTCCTAATAACTCAATGCATGAGTTGTAGGTTATGATAATCCTATTATCTTTGATGAAAAAGAGGTAGAACAAGTGAATGTTTCACAGTATTTATATTATTTAGTGGTTAGGAGACACCATGGCCAAATAGAAGATCTATGTGAAATATGCAATATACTATGCTAAGTATGGTGAATTATGATCAAGAACTAACCTAAAGACTAATCTAAGATGGATATTTAAAATGGTAATTAAACTAAGGTGATCTAGTTAAAAAAGAAGCAACAAGAAGGGTAGGGAATAAAGAAATGTTGTTAATTTTCATTCCAAACATCATGACAAAGTTCATATTTCATATAGGCATGTACTTAGCCAATGTGTAACATGAAAAAACTTAAGCCCAAATCCTATCACACATTAGGAAAACTCTTAAGGAAGGTGGAAATAATGTAAATAAGAAATTGGTTCACTTTAAATATTGACCCCTGCAAGCAAATAACATTAGTCCAAATGCAATAAGAATAAGAAAACAAAATAAACCTAAGAAATTTAAATAAGCCTAACATTATCACAAGTTAAAAACTCTGTAATCAAAGGGACACACCAAGAATTCATAAGAACCATTCAAATCTAAAAATTAGAACAAACAAGTAAGAGAGAATCCATGATAATAATGAACACAACCAAATATAGGACAATATTTGTATAATTCCTTACAAATTCTCAAAGATATAAGGCCCTCCTTTTAGCGCTAATGAAGCTCCTCTTATTTGTACCATAGGTGACAAGAGTGTTGAGGAAACACTTCTCATTTATTAATTCCTAAAAACTCAATGCTTGATTTTTAGGTTGTGATAATCCTATTATATTTGAAGGAATTGAGGTATAACAAGTGATTGTTTCATAATATTTATATTATTTGGTGGTTAGGAGCCACCATGGCCAAATAGTAGATCTATGTGAAATATGTAGTATACTATGCAAGGATGGTGAATAATGATAAAAAAAACTAGCCTAAAAACTAATCTAAGATGGATATTTATAATGACAATTAAACTAAGTTGATTTGGGTAAAAAATAATCAAAAGGAAGGGTAGGGAAGAAAGAAATGTTGTTGATCTTCATTTCAAACATCATGATAAATTTTAGATGTCATCTAGGCATGCACTTAATCAATGTGTAACATGAAATAACTTAAGCCCAAATCCTATTGTACATTATGAAAACTCCTAAGGAAGGTGTAAATAATGTAAATAAGACCCTGGTTCATGTTAAGGATTTACCCCTACAAGCAAACAATGTTAGCCTAAATGCAAGAAGAGTAGGAAAATGAAATGAACCTAAGGACTTTCAGTCAACCTAACATTGGAACAAGTTAACAAATTTATAATCAAATGTACACATGAAAAATTAATAAGAACCATTCAAATCTAGAAATCATAACAAACAAATGAGAGATAATCCATGATAACAATGAACACAAACAAATACTAGACAATCTTTTCAAAATTCTTTGCTTATATTAGTTACTCTTAGTTTACAAAGTTATTTGGATCTAAAAAATACATCTCTTTCGAAAATTGACAATGATATTTTTATAAGATACAAGGTATCATGTCGGTCAATCTCATCTAATTACATTTGTATAAGTGTATAAGATAGGTGTCCATTCTGTTGCATTCTGGAATAAATGACCTTTTCCTTTTAATAAACTAGTTTATAGACAATGCGCTCTTACAAATTGAACATGTCTATACAAAAAATATCAAATTTTAAAATATTATACAACGTTGGTTAAAAAAAGAATATTATTATTTAATCTAACTTTAGGACCCACTGGCTGATGAAGTGCTCCATAGTTATTGTAGGGTCTTCATTGCTTTTTAATGCTTCCTAAGAAAAGCATGGTTCCATCTTCAAGCTACTTAAGGATATGGTAGATGTCCCCCAATTATTATAAATAATTTTAAAAATACTCATTAATGGACCTAGCTTGACTTATCTTTACACATGAAACACTTTAGCTCCCCTCGGGTTAATCATAAAACTCATAGGGTTTGGTTATGGTCCTTGCTCCACTTGGGCATTCTTTTAGGTTATAAAAATTATCCAATGGTGGTTGTAAGCTCAAACATATTGAGATTAGATCCCACCCTTACATTACCAAGTCTATTAGGTCTTTGATTTA
Source organism: Torreya grandis (assembly GCA_037957365.1). Taxonomy (NCBI): domain Eukaryota; kingdom Viridiplantae; phylum Streptophyta; class Pinopsida; order Cupressales; family Taxaceae; genus Torreya; species Torreya grandis. Next base: position 1,886,740 of record JARHVA010000556.1, read on the forward strand.
CTCACATGGATTTAATGTGGTATTTCCATGGCATCCCCGTGTCATTCTATTCATCACTATTCAAAATATGACTGTTGCCTTTGAATTTATATCCAATCAACTATATTAAAATTGATGTCTATGTGACCATCATTTGACATCCATAGGAACATCTTTGACAGTCACGATCATCAATTTTAAACACATGATCAAGGCTCTTTTATATGTTGAAATTGACATCCATGCGACCATCATTTGATTTCTATGGGAATGTCTTTAACTATCACATGATCATCAATTTTAAACACCTAAATGAGACCATATGCTATGCTAAAATTTGAATATGCATGATTATCATTTGAAATTCATGGTAACATATTTGATAGTCACATGACTATAAATTTTAAATATGTTATGGGGACTATCCGCCAATCCTACCACTTTTTATTTTCTGGTTCATTCTACACTCTACATGTGAAAAGTGTTGATTGTTCAATGCTTCTATGTTCTTTGTATTGGGCTCTAAGATTGTGTCACTTGGTTGTCCCACAAAACCTTTGACAATTCAACATGATCTCACTTCATTCGATCGAGTGGGTATAAATAAATGTGGGTCATGGATTTTTAAAAGGTTCTTGGTCTTTAATGTGTACTAGGATCTAAGGTTATGCAACTTGGCAATCCTACAAGCCTTTTGAGCTCTGCATCTTGTTAGTATTGTTATCTCATGTACTTTAACCACATGGAAATGTTGCATTAACTCATAAATTCATTGAAAAGTCTTCATTGATCTCATTCTATTGATTTGGATTTGTATGTTAGAATGTATACCATTAATCTTTAAAATGTGCTTGATGTTTAAACTAGGGTCCACTACTTGACTTTTCAATCATTGATTTCACTTTTTTAGATCAACTTTATTTGATCAATCATGGGTCATTGATCCTTCATATATGAAAAATGTTTAAGTCAGGCTTAGTCATAAATTTTATGGACTATGATTTTGATTTCATTTTTATAAACATGAATTAAAACATTAGGCTAAGATAGTTTAAACTAAGTTCTAAGACATAGCAAAAGGGACCCCATGAATTAAAAAGGGACCAAGGTACATAGATTTTGGACCAAGGTTAGAAACATAAAACAAAGGACCTCGTAAAAAGACATAGTGTAAAGCCTTAGGCTAAGGTTTTTATCATATTAATAAATATGATAAACCTTAGGATAAGAATTTAGGCTAAGCCTTATAACAAAGGGACCATGGGGCATAAAATAAACCAAGCAATGGATTTTTAGCCTAAGGTTTTGTTGTGTTAAAAAAAATGACCAAGCCTTAGGATCAAAATTAAATTGAGTTCATGGCATAATTAATCATTCCCACTTAAATTTAAATAAAATTTCTTGCCAAATTAAATTTAAATGAAGGAGCCTAATCTAGGGTTTATTGAACAAGGATTTTAGGATGATCAAAATGGATTCAACTTGAATTTTGAATAGTCCAAAGGCTATTAAAAAAACCAAATAGAGATATAAACATGAAACCAAGACATTGTCTATTCTAAATGGACTCCATCAAACATGCAATCTGAAGCATAAATATCCAATGCTATCACTTTTAGATAAGATTAAACCAAAACTATGAATAAATAAGTTATCAAGACCATGGTGTGGATGAACTTTGAATAAAAATAATGTGCAAACATGCTAATGACACTATGATCAGGTGAATATTCAATTCTAAGGCACAAATTTATATAGTTTGACATATGGGTCCCCATTTTTCATAAATAGGGGTGTGTTGATCTCAAAAATGATGACTTCTAGGGAAAACATAGTAATATGTTAGATTTCAAAGACTCTATTTTAGAATAAAAATTAAGCTACTTATTCCATTTGATCAAGCACCATTATTAAGATTAGTTCTTGATTAGAACAAATCTTGCATATGCAGAATTAGGATAAAACATCAAAACTTAGTCATGTTGTGTGTGTGATCTAATTTCACTTATTGGTTGCCAAAGCATTTAGAGAACACCTTCCAATTTCATGACTTTAATCATTAACATTGACTTTTAGCATGTTTGAATATTTATTAAGAACCATGCTTTAGTTCAAGGAAGGCTTAGGCATTACTTTGCTATTAGCCAAGCATTCATATCCATGATAGAGATGCCTTTGGCTCCACTCAAGGCCTTTTTCCACTACTAGCTAGGCATCTATAGCCTTGGTGGAGATTACCATAATCACCTCTGCTTAGAAAACTTTTTAGATTTTGTGATAAGCTCTTATTTTTGTATTTTTTAGATCATTTTGGCTTTCTTAGCAAAGGTTATCTAGGTTTTGGGATTTGGTCAAGTGTCTTATTTTCAAACAATCACCCTTGGCTGTAAACTTTGTCCTAGAAAATTAATGTTCTTTTAAGTGCAAGCATGACTATGTCCTAATAGTTTAAGATTTCATCTTACCTATGAAATCCTTCTTAAAAATAAGTGCAAATCAAAATAATGTTTAAGATATTAATAAATAATTAACTTAGCCATCAATCATTAATAGTTTCTATGAACTACAACATCAATCTCATATTTCAACAATCCATGATCAACCAATGTTGAGAAGTCATACCTGCATTTTTGAACTGTGAAGATCTTGAGTAGTTAGATGAAATTTGAGCTGAGGGCTATCCAAAAGGACTTATTTAAAATAAAGGAACAAAACAAGAGAAAATAAAAATATATAAACATTCACTATATACAAATAAGGGATAAGAAGGAAATAAAAAAGAAATAAAGAACATGAAATAAACTAATCTAATCCCTACACTAGCTACATAAATTACCTACCTCTAAGATCAAATGGAAAGTTATTTAGCCTACTCAGAATGTTGAAACATGATTTTTTTCACTTAGTGGCCTCTTTTTGTAGATAGGAGCACTTGTATACTTGTGTCTTCTAAGTTATGTAGCTTGATCTCCTATCAACATTATTAGATGCATGGATCATATATATAAATCTAAGACCCAATCATCTTCTTCCCAAATTATTTTACTTTGAAATAGGAGTACTAGTTATACTTCATCTCTAGATAGATAGCAACTTATATCATCTTCACTCAATAATGGTAACTCAGCTAATATCCTTAGACTAATGTCTTCATTGGGTTCTTTCTGAGGTGGACATGGACTACCAATCATTACACAAAATATTCTAATTCATCCCAAAAGGTTTATTCATCCTGATCAATTGAATGATGTTCATCTAGACTCCCATTAGAAACATGTTGGTCCCATAATCCTAACCTCTTGATGAATTTATATGATAATTCTTGATCTAGTTCACCTATTTCATCTTCATCCTTGATGAAGAAAGGTAGCTCTTTTATCTAATTAGTCTCCAACTTATCTTGGTTTAGGACCTCCAAAATAATATAATCTTCTAAGAACTCTAGATAATTGGTAAAATCCTTAGATTAAGCATCTATGTGTTGTTCTATCCCATCCTCCACCATATCTAACTCTTCAATTCTATTTAATAAATCATGGTATGACTTCTACCATTGATCATCTTCCTCAGGTGTATTCTCCATTTTAGAAATAAATCTATGTGGGTTGTCTTTATGGCTACCTTCTATAGAAAGGTCATCTATACTTGATCCATATCCATATCTAGAAACTCTTCTTTTTCATCTTTAGATGTTCTAAGGATGATGTCTTATTAGTGTTTAATTTAAATCTCTTTTACATCTTTAGGAATACATGTCATCTCAAATGCAACTTCTTCAATTGTCTCATCTTCAAATGGGAAACCAAAAGCTTACATGAAGGATTCATAAGTTCCTACAAAGCTAGGTATCCCTGCAAAAAATTCTTGATTAGGAATAATTTTAGTTGCATCCCTTTGACCTTGTTTAAAAATATTGTAATGATCAGCCAAATCCATATCATAGAAACTCATTTTTACATTTTTAGATAAGATATTATTGATGTTATCATGAAAACTATTTGGAGGCCTTTTGAACCTTTGAAAAGCATAGTTTTTATTATATCCTTCCCCTATATTTTCTATTTGTTTTTGTAACTAAATAAAGTCATTGCTTAGTTTTTAGACCATTTCTAATATCAAGTCTTTTTAACTTTTTGGTGCCTCAGGCTCACAAATTGGAGATTACTACTGGTTGTGGGCATTAGAGTTCCATTATTTTTTGGATGGGATCCATTTGTAATGCCATTTAAGAATTCTAGGTTTTGGCCATGATATGTATAGATCAAGGGAAATTGATTTTGAACTGGTGTTAAAATAGGTATACTAGGAGTGACATTCATGATGGGAAAATTTAAATTGACATTAGGCATGGAATACATCATTTGACCTTGTGGTTTCATTTTGTCATTAATGATCACAAGTTCAAAGTAGGCTAAGTCAATCTGTATATGACTGGAAAAGACCTTTTTAGGAATATAGAGGTCATGGGATCTACAACATCCTTATAAATTTCTAGGGTTAAATCCTCATTAGGTCTATAAGGGGCTATGGTTCTACTAAAATTTTTTTGGAACTAAACATTAAAGGCTCTAATATTTTCATTAACATCTCTTTTAATTATAGTAAACTACTGATATAGAACATAGGGACTAATAATTTTGCCAACTTGATCAATGAAGACACTGTTAAAGTCATCCCAACTGATAATGTAGTTTTTTGGAAGGTTGAGAAACCAATCATATGAAACATCTATGAAAGTTAATGGGAATAATCTACATGCTACATATTCATGAACTACATTTAAAAATATCAAAGTAGCCTTAAATGACATAATATGTTCTTCAACAGTGACAATATTATTAGTATTCAAATAATGTAAATACCTTTCAATATTTTGAGGAAGATCATGTATTATATCTGACACATTGATTGAAGAACCACCTATCCAAGCTATACCTTGAACACATGAGTACCTTGAACTGGTAAAGTGTTTGAGACTTTGGAAATTTATCTCACCTAAGCCTCACCGTGGGAAATTCTAGCTTGTGACCTTGAAACTTTTTAAAAATATGATGCATCAAAGCAATATTTGTAAAGTATAATGATTAAGTTTGCATATTAAGCCAATTTTGCATAAATATATGTAAAGCATGACCATCTTTAACTAAATAAGGTCAAAGATACAACTAGATTGATGAATGAGAGGGATATTTAAACCTCTAAGATTGAATAAACTCAAATTTGTAATGAACTAGTCAATTTTGTAAAAAAATTCTATTACTAACCTTAAATGTGGGGAATACATAAATCATAAACTAACTTTGCATAAATATCCATGTATTTTCAAAGAATATCAATCTTTGGCTAAAGTAAGCCCAAAGACTGGTTTAAAGCCATAAATATTTATGCTCCTCACACAATTGAGTAAAGTATCACTCAGATATGCAAATAATACAATAATATTTGATCAAAACATACCAATATTAGCAAAGTTTTTATAGATTCTCAAAGATCTAATTAAGGCCCTCCTTCTAGCATGAACAAAGCTCCTCTTATTGATGCCTAAATTTATAACATAGGTGATTAGAGTGTTGAGGAAACATTTCTCATTTTAGAATTCCTAATAACTCAGTGCATGAGTTTTAGGTATTGAGAATCCTATTATCTTTGATGGAGTAGAGGTAGAATAAGTGACTGTTTCATAATATTTATATTATTTGGTGGTTGGGAGCTACCATGGCCAAATAGTAGATCTATGTGAAATATGTAGTATATTATGCTAAGGATGGTGAATTATGATCAAGAACTAACCTAAAGACTAATCTAAGATGGATATTTACAATGATAATTAAACTAAGGTGACCCCATTAAAAAATAATCAAAAGGAAGGGTAGGGTAGAAATAAATGTTACTGATCTTCATTCTAAACATCATGACAAAGTTCAAATTTCATTTAGGCATGCAATTTATCAATGTTTAACATGAAACAACTTAAGCCAAAATCCTATCACACATTAGTAAAAATCCTAAGGAAGATGGAAATAATGTAAATAAAAACTTGGTTCACTTTAAATATTTACCCTTGTAAGCAAACACCATTAGCCCAAATGCAAGAAGAGTAAGAAAATGAAATAAGCCTAAGGAATTTCTATCAACCTAGAATTGGCACAAGTTAACAACTCTATAATAAAATGTACACACCAAGAATTCATAAAAACCATTCAAATCTAGAAATTATAATAAACAAGTGAGAGAGAAGTCATTATAATAATGAACACAAGTGAATACTAGACAATTTTTGTAAAATTCTTTGCTTATATTAATTTCTCCTAGTTTACAAAGTAATTTGGATTTAAGAATTCCATCCATTTTGACAATTGGTAATTTTCCTTTTATAAGATACAAGACAACATGTCAGTTAGTCTCATCTAGTTATATTTTTACAAGTGTATAGGATAGGTGTCCTTTCTGTTGCATTCTAGAACAAATGACCTTTTCCTTTTAATAGACTATTTTATAAACAATGTGATCTTACAAACTGCACATGTCTATACAAAATAATATCCTATTTCAAATTATTATACAAATATGGTTATAAAATGAACATTTTTATTTCATCTAACTTGGGACCCACTAGCTGATGAAGTGCACAATAATTATTGTAGGGTCTTCATTGCTTTATGGTGTTGCACAATACAGGCATGATCTAATCTTCAAGCTACTTGAGGATATGAGAGAGATCCCCTATTTGATATAAATCCTTTTTAAACTACTTGTTAATGAACCTAGATTGACTTATCTTTCCATAGGAAACATTTTAGATCCCCTTGGGTCAATCATAACACTCATAGGGTTTGGTTATGGTCCTTGCTCCACCAGGGCATTCCTACAGGTTATAACAATGCTCTTATGGTGGACGTGAGCTTAGACATATTGAGATTATATCCCAACCCTTACATTACCAAGTCCGTTAGGTCTCTAATTTACTCACATGTCTTTGATGTGGTATTCTTATGTCATTCTATTCATCACTACTCAAACTATGACAGTTACTTTTGAATTTGGATCCAAACAACTATCTTAAAATTGACATCCACATGACCATCATTTGACATATATGGGAACATATTTAATGATCATGTGATCATCAATTTTAAACATGTGATCAAGTCTCTTGACTATGTTATAATAGACATCTACATGACCATCATTTGACATCTGTGGGAACATCTTTGATGGTCTTATGACCACAATTTTAAACACATGATTTAAGATCTCTATTATGTTAAAATTAACATCTACATGACCATCATTTGACATCTGTGGGAACATCTTTGATGGTCATATGACCATAAATTTTAAACACATTATGCGGACTATTTTGCAAGCCTATCACTTGTCATTTTTTTGTTCATTTTACTCTTTATGTGTGCCATGTGTTGACTGCTCGATGCTTGTTTGCTCTTTATATTAGGATCTAAGGTTGCACCACTTGGTATTCCCATAGAACATTTGACAATTAAATGTGATCTTACTTCATTCGATTGAGTGGGTATAAATCAATGTGGTCCATTTATTTCCAAAAGGTGATTAGTATTTAATGTGTAATAGGCTCTAAGGTTATGCCACTTGGCATTCATGCAGGACTTTTAAGTTGTGTATCCTATTAGTTTTGTCAGCTCATGCACTTCTACCATGTGGCAGTCTTACATAAACTTGGATCTTCATTCAAAAGTCTTCATTTATCTCAGTCTATTAATTTGGATCTGTACATTAGAATATGTACTATTGATCTCTAAAAGGTACTTTATGTTTTAACTAGGGTCCATTACTTGGCTTTTAAATCATTGATTTCACTTTGTTAGATCAATTTTATCCAGTCAACCATGGGTCATTGATCCTACATAGATGAAAAAGGTTTAAGACAGGCTTTGTCATAAATTTTATAGACAATGGTTTTGATTTCATGTTAATAAACATGAATTAAAACCTTAGGCCAAGATCATTTAAACTAAGATCTGAGACATAGCAAAGAGGATCCCATGAAATAAAAAATGGACCAAGGCATGAAGATTTTGGACCAAGGTTAAAAGCATAAAACAAAGGACCCTAAGAAAAGACATAGCGTAAAGTCTTAGGCTAAGGTTTTTATCCTATTAATAAATATGATAAACCTTAGGATAAGACTTTAGGCTCAGCCTTATAACAAAGGGACCATGGGGCATAAAATAGTTTAAACATAGGATTTTTAGCATAACATTTGGTTGTGTTGAAAAACCATGACCAAGCCTTAGGATAAAAATTAAATTGAGTCCATGGCATAATTAATCACTCTCACTTAAATTTAAATAAAAGCTCCCACCAAATTAAATTAAAATAAAGGATCCTAAGCTTAGATTTCTTGACCAAGAGTTTCAGGATGACCAAAATGGATTCAACTTGACTTTTGAATAGACCAAAGTCTATTAAAAAGACCAGATGGAGATAAAAACAAAAAACCTAGACATTATCTACTCTAAATGGACTCCATAAACATGTATCCTGAAACATAGATATCTAGTGTTAGAACTTTTAGATAAGATTAAACTAGAACTATGAATAAATAAGTCAAACAAACCATGGTGTGGATGATCTTTAAATAAAAATAATGTGAAAACATGCCAATGAGACTTTGATCAAGTGAATATTTAATTTCAAGACACAAATTTGAATAATTTGACACATGGGTCCCCATTTTTTAGAAATGGGAGTATGTTGACCTCAATAAATGGCAATTTTTAGGGGAAACATAGCAATATGTTAGAATTCATAGACTCTAATTTAGACTGATAAATAAGATACTTATACTATTTGATCATGCACCATTATTAAGATTAGTTAATGGTTTAAATAAATCTTGCATATGCAGAATTAGGATCAAACATCAAAACTTAGTCATGTTGTGTGTGTGATTTAATTCCACTTACTGATTGCCAAAGGATTTAGAGAATAACTTTTAGGTTCATGAATTTAATCATTAATATTGAATTTTATCATGTTTTAATATTTATTAAAAACCATTATTTATCTCAAGGAAGGCTTGGGTAGTGCTCTACTAGCAACTAGGCATCCATAGCCCTGATAGAGATGCCTTTGGCTCCACTCAAGGCCTTGCTCCACTACCATCTAGGTGTCCATAGCCCTGGTGGATATTACCAGAATCACCTCTACTTATAATTTTTTTTTAATTTTATGATAAGATCTTATTTTTGTATTTTTTAGATCATTTTGGATTTTTCAGCAAAGGATGGGAACTAGGTTAACTAGGTTTAGGGATTTGGTCAAGTGTTTGATTTTTAGATAATCATCCTTGGCTATAAACTTTATCCCAGGTAATTAATTTTCTTTTAAGTGTAAGAATGATTGTGTCCTAATAGTTTAATATTTCATATTATATGTGCAATCTTTATTAAAACCAAGTTTAGATCAAAACAACATTTAAGATCATAAGGAACAATTAACTCATCCATCAATCTTTACTAGTTTCTCTGAACTACAACATCATATTTCAATAATCTATGATCAACCAATGCTAAGAAGTCACACCTACATTTTTTAACTATGAAGCTCTTGAGCAATTAGATGAAACTCAAGCTGAGGGTTGTCCAAAAGGACTTATTTAAAATCAAGGAACAAACCAAGAGAAAACAAACAAATATAAATAGGCACTATATACAAATAAGGGATAGGAAGGAAAAAAGCAAGAAATAAAAAGTAGGGAAGAAACAAATATAAGCCCTAAACTAACTACATAAAGTACCCACCTCTAAGATCAAATTGAAATTTATTTAGCCTACTATAGAACCTTGAAACATGAATGTTTTTTCTTAGTGGAATCTTCTTGTAAATAGGAGAAATTTTATGCTTGTGTCTTCTAGGTGATGGAGCTTGGTCTCCTATCAACACTCTCAAATGCATAGATCTGATATATAAATCTAAAACCCAATCATATTCTTTCCAAATTCTTCTACTTTATAGTAGGAGTGCTAGTTATCCTTCATCCATAGATATATAATGGCTTATAAGATCTTCAATCAATAATGGTAACTTGGCTAGTATGATTAGACTGATGTCTTTATTGGGTTCTTTTTGAGGTGGACATAGACTACCAATATTTGGACAAAAGTCTTCTAATTCATCCCAAAAGGCCTCTTTATCTTGATTAACTAAATGATGTTCATCTAGACTACAACTAGAAATATGTTGGTCCCATAATCCTTACCTCTTGATGAAGTCATATGATAATTCCTAATCTATTCACCTACTTCATATTCATCCTTGATGAAGAAATATAACTCTTTTATCCAATCAAGATCTAGCTTATCTTGGTTTAGGACCTCCAAAATAATATAATCTTCTAGGAACTCTAGATCATTGGTGAAATCATTAGATGAAGCATCAATGTGTCATTCTATCCCATCATCCACCATCTCTAACTCTTTAATTCCATTTAAGAAATCATTATATGACTTTTGATAGTGATCATCTTTGTCATGGGTATTCTCCATTTTGTAAATAAATCTATGTGGGTTGTCTTCCTGACTACCTTATGTAGAAAGATAATATTGTACTTGATCCATATCCATTTATAGAAACTTTTCTTCTTCATCTATAAATGTTATAAGGATGATGTCTTGTTGGTCTTTAATTGCAATCTCTTTTATATTTTTAGGAATATAGGTCATCTTAGATGCAACTTCATAAATTGTCTCATCTTCATCTTTATCTTAATCTTGAAATGGGAAATAAAAGGCCTACATGAAGGATTTAGAAGTTCCTACAAAGCTAGATATCCCTACAACAAAGTCTTGATTAGGCACAATTTCAGTTATATCCCTTTTACCTTGAGATGCTTCAAAAACATTGCAATGATCAGCCAAATCCATATTATAGAAACTCATTTGTATGTTTTTATATGATCCATTATTGTTGTTATCATGAAAACTATTTAGAGGACTCTTAAACCTTTGAAAATCATAGTTTCTATTAGATCCTTCCCTTGTATTTCCTACTTGTTTTTGTAATTGAAGAAAGTTAGTGCTCAATTTTTGGACAATTTTTAATATCAAGACTTTTAATTTTTTAGTGTCTTAGGCTGAAAAATTGGAGCATTACTACTAGATGTGGGTATTAAAGTTACATGATTTTGTGGATTGGATACACTTGTAGTTCCATTCAAAAAAATTAGGTTTTGACCAACATATATATGACTCAAGGGCAATTAGTTTCGAACTAGTGTTAAAGTAGGTATACTAGGAATGACTTTCATGATGGGCCAATTTGAATTGACATTAGGCATGGAATACATCATTTGACCTTGGGGATGAATTTTTTCATTAATTATTATGGCTTTAGAGTAGGCCCAAGTTAATGTGTTTATGATTGGAAAAGACTATTTCAAGAACATGGAGGTCATGGGATCTATAACATCCTTATAAAATTCTAAGGCTAAAGCCTCATTAGATCTATAAGGGGCTATGGTTTTAATGAACATATTTTTAATCTAAGTATTAAAAGCTCCAATGGTTTCATTAACATCCCTTTTAATTATGGTGAACTAATGATACAGGCAATAAGGACTAACAATTTTACCAAATTGATCAATGAAAACATTATTAAAGTCATCCCAACTGGTAATGTATTTTTTTGGAATGTTGAGAAACCAACATCTCTAAAAGTGAATGGGAATAATATACATGCTACATCTTCATGAACTACATTTGACAATCTCAAATCAGCCTTGAATGACTTAATATGTTCTTTAGTAGTGACAACATTATTAGGATTGAAATAAGGTAAATACCTTTTAGGATTTTGAGGAAGATTATGTATTACACCTGGCACATTGATTGAAGAACCGCCTAGCCAAGCCATAACTTGAACACATGAGTACCTTAAACTGGTGAAGTGTTTGAGACTTTGGGAATTTCTCTCACCTAAGCCTCACCTTGGGGAATTATAGCTTGTGACCTTGAAATGTGTTTAAAATATGATGCATCAGATTGATCTTTTCAAAGTAAAATGATTAAGTTTACACGTCAAGCCAATTTTGCACAAATATATGTAAAACATAACTATATTTAACTAAATAAGCTCAAAGATACTTATAGATTGATGAATGAGAGGGATATTTACACCTCTGAGCTTGAATAAACTCAAATTTGCAACAAACTAGTCAATATTTGTACAAAATTTCTATTACTAACCTTAAACATGGGGAATACACAAAGCCTAAAATACCTTTACATAAATATCCATGGATTTTCAAAGAATAGCAATCTTTAGCTAAAATAAACCCATAGACTGGTCTAAAACCATAAAGATCGATTATATTCACACAATTGAGCAAAGTGTCACTCAAATATGCAAAGAATACACTAATCTTTGATCAAAACACACAAATATTAGCAAATATTTTACAAATTCCCAAAGATATAACTAAGGCCCTCCTTCTAATGGCATTCAATAATTTTAGGTTTTGGCCAGGATATGTATGACTCAAGGGAAATTGGTTCTAAACTAGTGTTAAAGTAGGTATACTAAGAATGATATTCATGATGGGCCAATTTGAATTGACATTAGGCATAGAATACACCATTTGACCTTAGGGCTACATTTGGTCATTAAGCTTCAGAGTAGGTCCAGGTCAATGCGTTTATGATTAGAAGAGACCTTTTTAGGAACATAGAGGTCTTTGGTGGTCATGTGACCATTAATTTTAAACTCATTATGGGGACTATCTACCAATCTTACCACTTATCATTTTATGGTTCATTCTACACTCTACATATGCTACGTATCGATTAATCAGTGCTTATGTGTTCTTTATACTATTCTTCAAGGTTGTGCTATTTGGTAGCCCCATGGAACCTTTGACAATTCAACATGATCTCACTTCATTTAATTGAGTGGGTATGAATCAATGTGGGCTGTTGATTTCTAAAATGTGATCAGTCTTTAATGTATGCTAGGCTATGAGGTTGTGTTACTTAGCAATCCTTTGGGCCTTTTGAGCTCTATATCTTATCAGTTATATTAGCTCACACACTTCTTCCATGTGGTAGTCTCACATTAACTCAAAGATTCATTGAAAATTCTTCATTGATCTTTCTCTATTGATCTAGATATGTACATTATAATGCACATGGTTGATCTTTAAAATGTGCTTGATGTTTAAACTAAGTCCACTACTTGACTTTTCAGTCATTGATTTTACTCCATTAGATCAATTTAATCTAATAAACCATGGTTTGTTGATCCTATAGAGATGAAAAAGGTTTAATTCAAGCTTATTCATAAAGTTTATGGACTATGGTTTTGATTTCATGTTAATAAACATGAATTAAAATCTTAGGCTAGGATCATTTAAAATAAGTTCTGGGCCATAGCAAAAGGGACCCCATGAATAAAAAAGGGACCAAGGCACAAAGATTTTGGATCAAGGCTAGAAACATTATATAAAGGACCCCATGAAAAGACATAGTGTAAAGTCTTGGGCTAAGGTTTTTATCATATTAATAAATATGATAAACCTTAGAATAAGCTTTAGGCTAAGCCTTATAAAAAAGGGACCATGGGATATATAATAGACCAAGAATATTATTTTTAGCCTAAGGTTTGGTTGTGTTGAAAAAATATGACAAAACCTTAGGATAAAAATTAAATTTATTACATGGAATAATTAATTGCTCCCACTTAAATTTAAATAAAAGCTCCCACCAAATTAAATTCAAATGAAGGAGCCTAAGCTAGGGCTTATTGGTCAAGGGTTTTAGGATGATTAAAATGGATTTAACTTGACTTTTGAATAGACTAAAGGCTAGTAAAAAGATTAGATATAGATAAAAACATGAAACCCAAACATTGCCTATTCCAAATGGACTCCATTAAACCTATAACCTGAAACACAAATATCCAATGTTAGCACTTTTAGATAAGATTAAACTAGAACTATGAAAGTATAAGTTATCTAGACCATGGTGTGGATGATCTTTGAATAAAATTAATGTGGAAACATGTTAATGACATTTTGATCAAATGAATCTTTAATTTCAAGGCACAAATTTGCACAATTTGAGACATGGGTCCCCATTTTTCAAAAATGGGGGTATGTTGAATTTAACAAATGGTGACTTCTAAGGGAAACATAGTAATATGTTAGAATTTAGAGACTCTAGTTTATACTAATAATTAATCTACTTATTCCATTTGATCAGGCACGATTACTAAGATCAGTTCATGGTTAGAATAATTCTTGCATATATAAAATTAAGATCAAACATCAACACTTAGTCATGCTATGTGTGTGCTTTAATTCCACTTACTAATTTCTAAAGGACTTAGAGAACAACTTCTAGGTTCATGACTTTAATCATTAACATTGACTTTCATCATGTTTGAATAGTTATTAAGAACCATGATTTAGTTCAAGGAAGGCTTGGGCATTGCTCTGCTACTAGCCAGACATCCATATCTCTGATATATATGCCTTTGACTCCACTTAAGGACTTTATCCACTACTAGCCGGGCATCCATATCCCTAGTGGAGATTACCATAATCGCCTCTACTTAAAATGTTTTTTGAATTTTTGTGATAAGCTCTTATTTTTGTATTTTTTAAATCATTTTAGATTTTTAGAAAAAGTTGGGAACCATGTTAGCTAGGTTTATGGATTTGGTCAAGTGTTAGATTTTCAAATAATCATACTTGGTTGTAAACATTGTCCTAGGCAATTAATGTTCTTTTAAGTGCAAGCATGACTATGTCCTAATAGTTTAAGCTTTCATATTACATGTGCAATCATTCTTAAAACCAAGTTTAGATCAAAACAATGTTTAAGATCTTAAGGAATAATTAACTTATCCATCAGTCTTTACTAGTTTCTTTAAACTACAACATCAATATCATATTTCAATAATCCATGATCAACCAATGTTGAGAAGTCATACCTACATTTTCTGAAGTGTGAAGATCTTGATTAGTTAGATGAAACTTGAGATGAGGGCTATCCAAAAGGACACATTTAAAATCAAGGAAAAAAATAGAGAAAACAAACAAATATAAATAGGCACTATATACAAATAAGGGGCAAGAAGGAAAAAAGAAAGAAACAAAGAACATGAAAGAAACTAATCTAAGCCATACACTAACTACATAAGTACCTACCTCCTTGATCAAATAGAAAGTTATTTAGCCTACTACATAACCTTGAAACATGAATGTTTTCACTTAGTGGCCTCGTATTGTGGATAGGATCACTTCTATGCTTGTGTATTCTAGGTGATGTATCTTGGTCTCCTATTAGCATTCTTAGATGCATGGATTGAAGACATGAATATAAGACCCAATCATCTTCTTCCCAATTTCTTCTACTTTGTAGTAGGAGTGCTAGTTATGCTTCATCCCTAGATAGATAGTGGCTGATATCATATTCACTCAATAATGGTAACTTGGATAGTATCCTTAGAATAATGTCTTCATTAGGTTCTTTTTAAGGTGGACATAGACTACCAATATTTGCATAAAAGTCATCCAAGTCATCCAAAAAGGATTCTTCATTCTGATCAACTGAACAATGTTCATATAGACTCCCATTAGTTACATGTTGGTCCCATACTCATGACCTCTTGATGAAGTCATATGACAATTCTTGATCTATTTCACCTGCTTCATCTTCATCCTCAATGAAGAAAGGAAGCTCTTTTATCCAATCAGGCTTCCATTTATCTTGGTTTAATACCTCCAAAATAATATTGTCTTTTGATAACTCCATATCATTGGTGAAATATTCAAATGAAGCATCCATGTGTTATTTTATCCCATCATCCACCATCTCTAACTCTTTAATTCCATTTGAGAAATCATGGTATGCCTTCTACCAGTGATCATCTTCTTTAGGGGTATTCTCCATTTTAAAAATAAAACTACATGGGTTGTCTTTCTTGCTACCTTTTGTCAAAAGATCATCTTGTACTTGATCCATATATATTTCTATTAACTCTTATTCTTCATCTACAAATGTTCTAAGGATGATGTCTTATTGATCTTTAATTACAATCTCTTTTACATCTTCAAGAATATAGTTCATCTCAGATGTAACTTCTTCAATTGGCTCATATTCATCTTCATCTTCATCTTCAAATGAGAAATAAAAGGCTTGCATGAAGGATTAATAAGTTCATGCAAAGCTAGATATCCCTGCAACAAAGTCTTGATTAGGTATAATTTTGGTTGTATCCCTTTCACCTTGAGATGCTTTAAAAAGATTGAAATGATCAACCAAATCTATATCATAGAAACTCATATGTACATTTTCAGATGATCCATTATTGCTGCTATCATGAAAACTATTTGGAGGCCTTTTCAACCTTTGAAAATCATAGTTTCTATTAGAGCCTTCCCCTATATTTCTTACTTGTTTTTATAACTGAAGAAAGTTAGTGCTTAGTTTTTGGACCATTTATAATATCAAGTATTTTGAATTTTTTGGTGTCTTAGGCTCATGAAATGGATCATTACTGCTAGATATGGGTATTATATTTTCATGATTTTGTGGATGGGATTCACTTGTAGTGCCATTCAGGAATTCTAGGTTTTGTCTAGGATATGTGTGACTTAAGGGTAATTGGTTCTAAATTGGTGTTAAAGTAGGTATACCTAGAATGACATTCATGATGAGCCAATTTTAATTGACATTAGGTATGGAATATGTCATCTAACCTTGGGGATGCATTTGGTCATTAATGATCATGGCTTCAGAGTAGGCCTAGGTCAATGTTACTATGACTAGAAGAGACCTTTTCAAGAATATAGAGGTCATGGGATTTATACCATACTTATAAATGTATAAGGCTAAATCCTCATTGGGTCTATAAGGGGCTATGGTTCTACTGAACATTTTTTGGAACTTAGCGTTAAAGGCTTTGATGGTTTCATTAACATCCCTTTTAATAGTGGTGAACTATTGATACAAGACACAAGGACTAATAATTTTTCCAAATTGATCAATGAAAACATTATTAAATTCATTTCAATTGGTAATGTAATTTTCTAGAAAGTTTAGAAACCAATCATATGCAACATCTCTGAAAATGAATAGGAACAATCTACATGCTACATATTCATAAAATACATTTAACAATCTCAAAGTAGCCTTGAATGAATTAATATGTGCTTTAGTAGTGAAAACATTAATAGGATTGAAAGAATTTAAATACTTTTCAATATTTCAAGTACGATCATGTATTACACCTGGCACATTGATTGAAGAACCACCTATTTAAGCCATAACTTGAACACATGAGTACCTTGAACTGGTGAAGTGTTTGAGACTTTGGGAATTTCTCTCACCTAAGCCTCACCTTGGGAAATTATAACTTGTGACCTTAAAATATGTTTAAAATATGATGCATCAAACCAATATTTTAAAAGTACAATGATTAAGTTTGCATATTAAGCCAATTTTTCACAAATATATGTAAATCATGACTATCTTTAACTAAATAAGCTCAAAGATACATCTAGATTGATGAATGAGAGGGATATTTACACTTCTGATCTTGAATAAACTCAAATTTTCAATTAACCAATCAATATTTGTACAAAATTGCTATTACTAACCTTAAACATGGGGAATACACAAAGTTTGAACTACGCTTGCATGAATATCCATGGATTTTTAAAGAATATCAATCTTTGACTAAAGGAAGCCCAAAGACTAATCTAAAACCATAAAGATCAATGATATTCAAATAATTGAGTAAAGGATCACTCAAATATGCAAAGAATACACCAATATTTAATCAAAACACACTAACCTTAGTAAAGATTCTACAAATTCCCAAAGATCTAAGGCCCTCTTGTTAATGCCTAAATGTGTACCACAGGTGCCTAGAATGTTGAGGAAACACTTCTCATTTTATAATTCCTAAGAAATTAATGCATGAGTTACAAGTTGTGATAATATTATTATCTTTGATGGAACAGAGGTAGAATAAGTGACTATTTCACAATATTTATATTATTTGGTGGTTATGAGCCATCATGGTCAAATAACAGATCTATGTGAAATATGAAGTATACTATGTAAATTATCATCAAGAACTGACCTAAAGACTAATCTAAGTTGGATATTTATAATGAAAATTAAACTAAGGAGATTTTATTAAAAAAGAAGCAAAAGGAATGGTAGGGTAGAAAGAAATATTGTTGATCTTCATTCTAAACATCATGACAAAATTTAGATTTCATCTAGGCATGCACTTAACCAATGTATAACATGAAAAAATTTAATCCCAAATCTTATCACACATCAGGGAAACTCCTAAAGAAGGTGGAAATAATGCAAATAAGAACCTGGTTCACTTTAAATATTTACCTCTATAAGCAAACATCATTAGCCCAAATGTAAAAAGAGTAAGAAAATGAAATGTACCTTAGGAATTTTAGTCAACCCAACATTGCCATAAGTTAACAACTTTGAAATAAAATGTACACACTAAGAATTCATAAGAACCATTCAAATTTAGAAATCAAAACAAACAAGTGAGAGAGAAGCCATGATAATAATAAACACAATAGATATTAGATAATCTTTGTAGAAGTCTTTGTAAATTCCCAAAGATTTAACTAAGGCCCTCCTTTTAGCATCAATGAAGCTCCTGCTATTGATGCCTAAATGTGTACAATAGGTGCCTAGAGTGTTGAGGAAACACTTCTCATTTTATAATTTCTAAGAACTCAATGCATGAGGTGCAAGTTATGATAATCCTATTATCTTTGATGGAACAAAGGGAAAATAAGTGACTATTTCACAATATTTATATTATTTGGTGGTTGGGAGCCACCTTGGCCAAATAAAAAATCTTTGTGAAATATGCAACATACTATGCTAAGGATGGTGAATAATGATCAAGGACTAACTTAAGACTAATCTAAGATGGATATTTAAAATGATGATTAAATTAAGGTGATCCAGTTAAAAAAAGAAGTAAAAGAAAGGGTAGGGTAGAAATAAATGCTAGTAATCTTCATTCCAAACATCATGAAAATTTTTATGTTTCATCTAGGTATTCACTTAACCAATGTGTAACATGAAACAACTTAAGCCCAAATCCTATCACATATCAGGAAAACACCTAGGGAAGGTGGAAATAATGCAAATAAGAACCTGGTTCACTTTAAAGATTTACCCCTGCAAGCAAAAAACATTATCCCAAATGCAAGAAGAGTAATAAAATGAAATGAACCCAAGGGATTATAGTCAACCTATAATTGACACAAGTTAACAAATCTACAATAAAATATACACACCAAGAATTCATAAGAACCATTCAAATCTTAAAATTAGAACAAACAAGTGAGAGAGAAGCTGTGATAACAATGAACACAAGTAAATAATGGACAATATTTGTAGAATTCCTTGCTTATATTAATTTTTCCTAATTTACAAATTAATTTGGATCTAATAACTCCATCACTTTTGAAAATTGACAATGCTCCTTTTATAATATACAAGGTATCATGTCGATCAATCTCATCTAATTACATTTGTATAAGTGTAAGGAACAGTGTCCTTTCTATTGCATTCTAGAATAAATGACCTTTTCCTTTTAATATAATGGTTTATAAACAATGTACTCTTACAAATTTCATATGTCTATATAAAATAATATCCTATCTCAAAATATTATGCAAAGTTGGTTACAAAAAATAACATTATTATTTCATATAACTTTGGGACCCACTGGCTGATGAAGTCTTCTATAATTGTTATAGGGTTTTCATTACTTTTTGATGTTTCCCAATATAGACATGATACCATCTTAAAGTGACTCAAGCATATGGGATAGGTCCTCAAGTTTTTATAAATCCTTTTTAAACTACTCATTAATGGACCTAGCTTGACTTATATTTATATAGGCAACACTTAAACTCCCCTCAGGTTAATCATAATGCTCATAAGGTTTAGATATGGTCATTACTCTACCAAGGCATTATTTTAGTTTCTAATAGTTATCTAATGGTGGTTGTGAGCTCAAACATCTTGAGATTAGATCCTAACCTTACATTACCAGGTCTGCTAGGTCTCTGATTTAATCACATGTCTTTGACATGGCATTTCCATGGCATCCCCATGTCATCGTATTCATCACTTTTCAATATATGACCATTGCCTTTGAATTTGGATCCAAATAACTATCTTAAAATTGAAATTCATGTGACCATCATTTGACATCCATGGGAACATCTTTGTCTATTATATGATTATCAATTTTAAACACATGATTGAGGCTATTTGATATGTTAAAATTGATATCTATACAATTGTCATTTGATGTATGTAGGAATGTCTTTGATGGTCTCATGATCATCAATTTTAAACACATGATCTAGGCTCTCTACTATGTTAAAATTTATGTCTACATGACCATCATTTGATGTCCAAAAAAACATATTTAACAGTCGTATCATAATCAATTTTAAACACATTATGGGGACTATCTACCAAACCTACCACTTATCATTTTCTAGTTTGTTCTACACTCTACATGTGCCATGTGTCAACTGCTTAGTTATTTTGTTCTCTTTATACTAGGATTTAAGTTTGTGCCACTTGGCATTCTTGTGTAACCTTTGACAATTCAATGTCATATCACTTCATTCGATTGAGTGGGTATGCATCAAAATGAGCCATTGATTTAAAAAGGGTGCTTAATCTTTAATGTGTAATAGGATTTGATGTTGTGCCACTTGGTAGTCCTACAGGCCTTCTAAGCTCTACATCCTATCATTTCTATCAACTCATGTGCTTCCAACACATGGAAATATCATGTTAACTTAGAGCTTCATTGAAAATTCTTCATTGATCTCACTCCATTGATTTGGATATGTACATTAGAATTCATATCGTTTATCTCTAAAAGGTGTTTGATGTTTAAACTAGGTCCACTACTTGACTTTTTAATAATTTATTTTACTCTGTTAGATCAATTTTATCCAATCAACAATGGGTCATTGATCTTGCATAGATTCAAAAGGTTTATGTCAGGCTTAGTCATAAAGTTTATGGACTATGGTTTTGATTTCATGTTAATAAACACAAATTAAAACCTTAAGTTAGGATCATTTAAACTAAGATTTGAGACAGAGCAAAAGGGGGCCCCATGAATAAAAATGGACCAAGGCACAAAGATTTTGGACCAAGGTTAAAAAAATAAAACAAAGGACCTCACAGAAAGACATAGCATAAAGTCTTAGGCTAAGGCTTTTATCATATTAATAAATATGATAAACCTTAAGATAAGACTTTAGGCTAAGTCTTATAACAAAGGGACCATGGGGCATAAAATATACCAAGCATGGGATTTTTAGCCTAAAATTTGTTTGTGTTGAAAAAAAACAACCAAGCCTTGGTATAAAAATTAAATTGATTCCATGGCATAATTAATTGTTCCTACTTAAATTTAAATAAAAACTCCCACTAAATTAAATTCAAATGGAGCCTAAGATAGGGTTTCTTGACCAAGGTTTTTATGATGATTAAAATGGATTCAACTTGACTTTTTAATAGACCAAGGCTAGTAAAAAGACTATGTAGAGATAAAAACATGAAACCCAAACATTTTTTGTTCCAAATGGACTCCATTAAACCTACAACCTAAAACACAAATATTTAATGTTGGCACTTTTAGATAATATTAAACCATAATTATGAAAAAATAAGTCAACCAAACCATGGTGTGGATTATATTTAAATAAAAATAATGTGTAATCATTTGATGACACTCTGATCAAGTGAATCTTCAATTTCAAGGCATAAATTTGCACAATTTCACACATGGGTCCCCATTTTTTATAAATGGGGGTATGTTGACCTTAACAACAACCCATTGACTTGAGAAAAGTCTTTTTAAGCTTATTTTGAAGAATAATCCATTCCAAGGTCTTTTGAAATGCCTTTACAAAATTGGAACCTTTTCCTTTAAAGCTTTCTCAAAATTTAGATTGATCTACAAATGAATTCACCCATGCAAAGAAATCCACCCTCAATTCTTTTATTAACTATGTTATTTTCACTTATGGATATTTCATCCACACCCTATGTAGGCCATCATAAATATTGGAAACTTTTGTCAAATTCATAGAGAACTTTACGAGTATCAATACCACCTCCAAAATAGTCAAAACTATCCTTCCATGCAAAACTATAGGTTTACCTACTTAAAACAACCTTCCAAAATCCAAAATCCACATATTTTATGGTCAAAACCACTCCCCATATCCAATACCATGTGTTATATGCTAAAACAACAATTTAAAAAGTAAAAACTAGAAGCTTTCTTGGTAAAACCACACTTATTTTGGTAAATACCATGAATTAAAGTCAAAAACCACCTTATAAAGGTTAAAACCAAAAATTTGGACAAAATCATGTTAAAATATTTCATTAATGATAATGACATGAATTTGTGGTGGGAAATAAACTTTTTAAAAAGGTGATAACATATAATTTTTAATAAACCACCCTTTACAACCAAAATCCACGTATAATGAGTGGGGAAAAGTTTTTTTTGAAAAAAATAAAGTAAAACCAAATGTTAATTTTTGAAAACAAATATTTTCACCTTTAATACCATGTATTTCATATACTTTGGAAACATGGTGGGCTATGTGGAGGGGGAAGGCTAAAAACATATACGGGCTTTTGAAGCATATAAAACACTTTATGGAAAATTAAATTTCATAGAACACTTGTGGAATATGGAGGGGTTTAAAACATTATGTTGGATTTGGAGGGTAACAAAACACTTTATGGAACTTATAAGTTTATCCAACATTTTGTAAGATTTTTAGGATGATAAAATATTTTGTGGAACTTTGAACCTTTTAAAACACTTTCTAGTTATTAAAGTTTTTTTTAAAACACTTTTAGGATATCACTTTTAGGATATTAAAGTTTTTTTTAAAACACTTTCAGGATTTGGAGGAGCTTAAAACACTATGTGGGTTTTATAGGAGTTTAAAACATTTTATGGGTTTTAGCAAGTTAATGAAATATAATGTGGGGTTTTGATGTCCATAAAATACCATTCATGTTTTTTAATGCTCACCAACTCTATGCTAGATTTAAAAGCTTATTAAACATTTTGTGAGATATTAAAGCCTACAAATCATTTTTTAGGATTTTGAATGACATCAAACATTTTATGGGTTTTTGAACCTTATGAAACATTTTATAGGTTTTTGAACCTTATGAAAATATTTTCAGGAATTTGAACCTTATAAAATACTTTTCAAGATTTTGAAGCTTAGGAAACATTTTTCAAGTTTTTAAAGGTGCATTTAAAATGTTACAGGATTTAAAGGTGCATTTTGCATGTTGTAAGGATTTTCATAATATTCAAACCAATGTCAGGAGTTATTTCTCACTCAATAAGGTAAGAGATTATTATACGTGTTTGAATACATATTGTCTAAATCTGACGATGTGCCTAACATGATAACAAAACCCACCAAAGCTAGACTTAGGCAAATTTTAGCTTAGTTCTCAATTTTCTATTGACTCTGTCCACTCTTGTACCACTTCATAGATACCTCAGAGCACACATAGGTATTAAAACATATGAATCACCATCTTTAGCATCCCAAAAGTGCAATATCAAACCCCATTCAAACTTGATCCAAATTAGACCAAATACTTATCATGAGAAGATATCTCACCTAAGATTATGTCATAAGAGTCATTACACACCTTGTGTCTACCTTAAGTACTGACACATTTTTGTATTTTCATGATACAAATAATGGTGAAGTCATCTTGCAGTATCTCATCCTTTATGAAGCTTCCTCATACATCCAAGGATGATAACCTTGTATGTAGCATCATCTAACATCATGTATCTTGTTATGACCATCATGTATAACTTTCTTTTCAAGTGTGGGACTTGGAACCAAGGCATGATCTTCTCTTTCCAAAAGAGGCATAGTCAAAAGATAATTAATACGCTCAACTTTTTCACTCAAAACTTCCCAAAAATTAGATCTCAATATGAAACTCAAGTTTGTCCTTTGGGCTATGGAGTATGTGTTTGTTTTGAAAAAAAATACCATCCATGTTATTAAAACACCTCTAATTAATTTTGAGAGTGTAATTGGCAGTATTGTTGAGAAATATAAAATTTCATGACAACAAATACTAATATGATTAAGTGTCTTAACCATGAATTGTGACCTATAAAATGTATTCATACTTGAGCTCTTAGATATTAGGGTTGTATGCAAATAAAATTGGGAGAAATAGGTATTTTACTCTTAGTGTGCAAGTATGATTTTTATGATTTTTGATGTGGAGCCTTACCTCTTTAAAAAGTGGTTTGAAAAGTGTTTATGTAGTCATATCATTAAAAATCCTTCAAATGAAGATTATTAGGGACATAGACTGACCTTTTCGATAGATTTTAATTTGGAAAATTAGTTATTATTTGGTAGGAAGATAGGAGAGGGGTAAGGACGCTAGAGTGGTGTGTTATGGTCCCCTAGGGTACTCTTATCTAATGGGTGATCTCATCATGTTGAGTGTTAGGTAGGTACTAAAAGGTGTCTAAGGTTGATAAGTATAGGAATAAGTTCATTTGGGGGTCATATATCAGTTTTAAAGAGTGTGTAAGGTGGTTGAAAGTGATCAAAAGGAGCCCTAAGATAGGTTTAGATATAAGTGTGTAAAAGAGTGGTCATAAGCACATGATTTTAGCTTAAATGTTAATTTTACATGTTTACATTTCCCCCCTTTTATTATAGTAATGTAGTAAAGTGAAAGTAATAGAGTAAAAGGAAAAATAGTGTCTACCTAAACTTACTTATGGGAATTAGTCATGGATTTAAGACACAATGTTGAAATGTGTTCCATGAAAGACCTATAACGAAACATATGTAATATTAGTCTTTTCTTAAGATTACTATCAATAATTAAAAGATAAAAATATAGAGAGTGATTAGGAATGAATACACCTAATTGAGTACTTGAACCATTGTGCCTTTTATGATGAAAAAACTAGTGACTATGGCATGTTGTGTATTTATATTAACCTTAAATATATTGGATTGGACTTGACATGCCCCAATGCTCATCAAGAAATGGATGTGCTCAATAAATCAAGTTTTATTAACACCACCATCTTCATCCTAGATTAGTGGAGTAGCTTGGAATCCCTGTATGAATCCTAATATATATCTAGTACAAAAATTGATGTAGATACTAGTCCAAAAATTGGTGTAGATACTGGTGAAAATAATAAGCCAACCACTACAAATGGAATAAGGTTTAATTTTGTTGAAAATTGGCACAAAAAATGGTGTAAATACTGAGTCTAGTGAATACAACATGGATAATGACATGAATTATCATTCCATCTATGAAATCAATGCAAAAAATGGTGTAATGAGGAAGAAATGTGTCACACACATGACCCCAAATAATATTTGGTGCATATACATTTTGATATTGAGTAAAACACTCATGATTCTGAGAATAAACATGTGTACCAAATTGGAACAACATATTGTGCATGATTTCTCCCAAACTGAGCAAATCTAAGATAAATAATGTAATTCTAAGTAATTATGGAAACTAAAATTATGAAAATGTTGAGTACTGATATGAGTAAACTGAGATTCTGAAATATTTTATAAATTCCTTTTTTTAGGAATTTGGACAATAATGTTGGGGAAGGACACTAGAGCAGTGCTCTCCTACCAAATGTGGAAATCTTGTCCAAATTGAATTTTTGTGTGTTTTATAAGCCTAAAACTATTTCATCTATGTAACCACTATTAAATCTTGTCTATTTACTAATATAGTAAGGTCAATTATCTAATAAAATCCTTTGTGAATGCCCCTTCTTTTGAGGTGAGTTACTGAGCTTGTGTAATAAATTAACTCAAAATAAAAGCTTATGTAGTGCATTATTACGATGTAAAAAAATGTATATATGAGTAATAATTACATCATGGAAGGATGATGTATGTAAACTAATAAGATTAATAATATATGATGCATGTGAAAATAATCATTCATAGTGTGTCTAGATAGATGTGATAATGAATCATGTAAATAATTTGATCAACTAATTATATAATGTTGAATACAACTACTTAGGGATGAATACATGATGTCCATATGGTAATAGAAGGGTTTGGGTGCATGATTTCCATCATGGAATCCAAATTTGAGAAAATAATAAAGCAAAGTGTCATGGCCATGATGCACACCATCAAAGAGTACACACAAAACATGCAAAACCATAATATAGAGCCAAAAATCCACAAATAAGGGAAATGTTCAATTGTCACTCACTTGAATAAAAGACACATACAAAGGCATGTTCAAATGACCTCGCATGAATATAAATAAATAGTGGAGGCTTAGAGACACATAGAAGGTCATGTTCAAATGTCCACACACATGAATAGGATACATAGACAAGGACATGTTCAAATGTACTCACATGCATACAATTAGAGATATAAATCTTAGATCCACATGGAAATGACATATTAAAATGTACTCAAAGTAAACAAAGAAGTTAATATAAAATATGAAGCTAGTAATATAAAAATCATGCATTATTATGTATTTTGATCAACAATAGATGATTTGTAATCTGATTAATATTTAGTAACTAAGATAGGCAATGATATATCATAATGTTAGTGGGTGATCAACATCAAAATATGTAATATAATGTAAAGTATTGAATATGTGAGTAAGATAAGGTGGGAAAATAAGGATAAAATATCTATTTACCATGCCCTAAGTGAGATATATGATGAATGTACATGATGTAGGAAGCTTATGGAAGTCATAACTGAGTAGTGACATTCTGAGCTCATTGGGACAAGAGCAGGGTGAGGGACATAGTTTATAAGTGTGTAATAGTAAAATCACTTGTAAATATTTCTAGAAATGATGTCTTATGTAACCTCTAGTCACTCATATACATTGGTGAAGCATGTATGATATAAAAATATATAAAATATTATTCATAACCAAATTAATTTATGTCAATGTACTTATGAGCATGCATATGTCCTAATTTCTTGTATTTTTTCATATATATGAGAAGAACATGTATAAAAGGTGTTCATTAAATTATAGGATGTTTTAAATATAAAACCACCATAGATTCATAATTTTCATTAAATTTTTGATTGATTTGTCATTGAGTGAAGCTAGATGATAGACTTTTAGGCTAATCTTTTTTTTCATCACATATGGCCCGACCCTATTTGGCTTGAATTTTAATTTTGTTTCCTCTTTTGCATTGATGTTCCTCAAATTTTCCTTAAAAACCCAATCATCTACTTTTATTTATTTATTCTGAACCTATTTGTTGTAAGCTTTTTGAATGCATTTTTTATACACTCTAAGATGTTTGGTTGTTTGTATAAATGTATGGTTTAAGTATTCTAACTCATGTAGTATTTTTTCTCTGTATTGATCACTAGTGATGATTCTTTTGAGAGATATACATAAATAGGTAATCTTTAATTCAAGTGAGGGAACTTCTTAAATTCCATAAACCAATAAGTATGGAGTAGCCCATATGGGTGTATGAATGCTTTTATTTTATGCCCATAGTGCATAGACTAATTTATTATGCCAATCTTCACCAAATTTAGTAACTATTTTTATCAAATATTATTGATATTTTTATTAGTAGCTTTTGACTATATATTACCCTAGGGGTAATAAGGAGTAGAAAATGTGTGTCAAATTTTGTTGTTGGTATAAAAATTCTTAATAGTTTTGTTCTTAAATGAGGAACCATTGTCTGTGATGATAGTTGAAGGAAGGCCAAAGTGGGAGATGACATGTGTCACCAAGAATCAACATATGTCATCTCCTATTATTGACTGTAGGAGGATAGATTCCACCCATTTAGTGAAGTATTATGTATCTATAATAATTAATTTATGTCCATATATAGATTATGGATTAATTTTTCCAATAAAATCAAATACCCCTATTGTGAAAGCCTAAGGTGAGATGATGGGTTGTAAGTCATGTGAAGGAACATGGTGGAGGTTATTATGTCATTGATATTTTTCACATAGTATGGCATATTCAGGACATTCTTGTTACATAGTGGGCCAATAGTATCCTTGGTGAAGTAATTTTTGTGACATTACTTTTCTACTAAAATGTTTACCACATTCATTGTCATGTACCCATCATATTGCTAACTTAGCCTCATATGTGTTTCGACATCAATGTAAGTGTCCCTCAAATGATTGATTGAATATATACCCTCCAATGATCACATAACAATAATATTTTTTATGTAATATATTATTTTCATTTATGATGAAGGTATTCAATGTGATTTATTTATTTAATAAGTTATAGATATGTGTGAACCATTCTAAGGCTGTTGCACTGTGTAAAGTTTCCAAGACTGACAAAGCTATGATATCTACATCTAATATTGAAGGTGTTTTTAAATTTTGTATTATGAATATGGTTTGATAATAATTAATTTAAATTGGGATTAGTGATGTAACACTATCCATTGCATTAACATGATTATCCTTTCATGGAATATTTTCAATTATTATTATTTTTTTAAGTGTGTGAGTAGGTTGTTAGAGTAGGTTATTTAACCTAGCTCATGTTTGCCTAGGTAATTTATTATTCCCACCCACTTATGTGTGGCTATTTCATTAATATTATTTTATATATTATGAGATATTACATATTTATCTCTTAGATATTATGGGGATTATTTCTAATTATTTATATCCTTTAAGGATAGTTATATCTTATTCCTAGGTTTGATCTCTAATTTGGTATCTTAGTTTTGATTGATCTCTCACTTGATACCTTAGTTATTATTGATCACTTAACTTTATATCTTAGTTAGGATTTATATTTCTTGATTATATATGCAATAATCATTCATTGTATTTTCATGGAAGCTATGGAGATGGAGCTCTAGATGGAAGCTTTGGAGATATAGAGGATTTATCATTGCATGTTTGATTTATGTATAATATACTAAAATATTATTTGAACAATGCATCAATATATTTTACTATGGTAATGGTTTCTAGGTTTGAATCTTGGTGCTATTTTTCTAAACTCTTTCATGGTATTAGAGTGATCTCCAATAACTATTACTTAGCTCCTTAACTTCTCCTTACTCAACATTTATTTTTGGAAAAAATTTATGTTTTTTATTGCAGGTAAATTTTGGAGATTGAAGAAGTAAATAAAATCTCACCAATGCATCCATATAATCTAATAAATATATGATCACCTCCAATTTCATCCCAGTTGGATATCATAGACAAGATCTACAATTTTTTTTACAAATCTATTTTTTTAAATTGACTTTTTTTTAGATTGTGAGAAAATTTTAAGTGATCACTGATTTTTAACTTTGTGTCCCTTATTTTCTTATTTTAAGAACATTTTGAAATTTTGAATTTTGTTAATAATTGTAAAATTTATCATAGTTTTATTGATCATTACTATTTTGAACAAATATGACTTTTATTTATTTAATTATGAGAAAATTGAACTGATCACTCAAAACTATTTTTGGGTTTTATGATCCTTATTTTTTATTTTTCAATACATTTTAATTTTTTTAATTTCATTAAGAATTGAAAAATTTATCATAGTTTTATTGATTAGTACTATTAAAAAAATCCTTGTGAGGAGATTTTTTTATTTATTAAAAACAATATTTTATATTTGGTAGACATAAGGAATATTGTATTTTTTAATTTCTTAGACATGTACCTTTTTTATCTCATTATCAAAGATCAGAGGGTGAGGCCTAAATTGACAGGTAGTTAAACCCCTTAATAAGAAAATAAAATTTCTCCTTCATTGATTTTGTCATCTTGATTGCAATCATGGATACATATTTAACTAAGTTTGATGTCCCTTTACAAGTTAACTCAAATTTTACTTTTGTGAATTTTTTCAACCACTGCTATGTACGCATTTTCATCCACCATTTCTATTTAATTTGGGATGGATTTTAGATCACTTATGGTGGCACCATAATTATTTGTGAGGATTTTACCAACATGATTCCTCCATTATTCAGATCCCCTCATAAAAACACTTTATTACACTCATGCTCATTTATCTATACACTTGCAGATACATTTTGGGTAGAGCTTGGCATCTTACATTATTTGAGTACATTTTTTAATGCCACTTGTGATTTTTAGCCCACATTTATATATTATTTTTAGAACAACTCTCATGATTTGTGATGACTTATTTAACAAGTCGACAATCTCCTTGTTTGGAGATATTCTGGTGTATACAGTGTCTTCCTTATTTTCCTTTGATATTTTTATGTATGGGATATTTGTACTTACGCTAAATTATAAAGTACCATGGGGGGTTTGTTTTTATAGCCTAGTCTACCTTCATATATATGTGCCTTAATTTGTGCACCTTTAATTATTTTAGTTATCTATCTCTTCTATCACTACCAGAGCCATCTTGAGAGATTTTATATATAT
The DNA here is from genome assembly GCA_037957365.1 of Torreya grandis. Taxonomy (NCBI): domain Eukaryota; kingdom Viridiplantae; phylum Streptophyta; class Pinopsida; order Cupressales; family Taxaceae; genus Torreya; species Torreya grandis. The sequence goes on from JARHVA010000556.1 coordinate 1,917,281, forward strand.
TTTATAGATTTCTCCTTTGTACATGGGTATCTCATTTAGGTACTTTGTTTACCGAAACCCATATGAAGATTTTTATGTCTTAGTGGCATTCTTGGTGACATTTTTTGTAGTGATACCAATGTGTCATCATCACCTATATTTGTGTTCACTTCTCACCATTTTTAGTCAACTTATTTAGAGACTTTCAATATCATCTTCTCCCAGTTTAGCATTAAGGGAGGGTGTTCAAGAAATTATTCCTTAGGTTCATCATTTTACTCAATATTATAGAGTAGAATGTTTGTATTCAATGATCCTCATATTCAAAACCATTCCTACTTTTACTCGATGGTTATAGCAGCTTGACATCCATGTATTCTAGCAAGATGGATTGGCATCTATAATGGCATTTGTCTTCACACTGCATCATTTTTTTATGGGTAACTCATCAAACCTTATTGTTAAGACCCATTTACTTCTTTAATTTCTCTCTTTTTGGAGGGGAATTTTATTTTCATATGGGTTTTATCCCTTTCTCCACTTTATGAGAGATTATTTTATGTATATATTATACATGAGTATATGATCAAACCTTATTTTCAGGACTCATACTATGGATATGCCACTCTATTTTTGATCCCTAACTTCACTTGAGGGGGGCGGGGGTGTCAAAGTAGCTTCTAGGCACTTTATTATTCCCACCCACTTATGTGTGAATATTTATTTTATCTTATTTTAGATATTATGAGATATTACATATTTATCTCTTAAATATTATGGGGATAATTTCTAGTTGTTTCTATCCTTGAAGGATAGTTATCTTTTATTCCTAAGTTTTATTTCTAGATTGATCTCTTAGTTATGATTTATGTCTATCTTAACCTCTTAGTTATGATTGATCACTTAGCCAGATCTCTTAGTTAGGATTTATATTTCTTGCATATATATAAAAGGTTCATTTATTATATTTTCATGGAAGCTATGGAGATGGAGATCTAAATGGAAGCTTTGGAGATAAAAAGGATTTATCATTATATGTTCTATTTATGTATACTATAATGAGATATTATTTTATCAATGCATCAATGGATTTTAATGTGGTAATGGTTTATAGATTTGACCTTAGGTGAGATTTATATAAACTCTTTCATAGACATTAGATCATATTCCTATATTGTATTAACTTGTCTTACTTTATTTAATAAACATATGTGACTTGATTAAAAATGAATTATGAATATTTTTAGATCTTAATGGATTTTATTTAGATTTCATACACTACATATAAACCTAGGATAAGTGCTTTGTATTATGTGATATTAGTTGTGCATGAGAAACCCAATCTATATATGAATGGCATGGGATATCCTTATGGGGTGATAAGAAAAATGCATGTACCAATGCCCTATGTGTATTTGGATCCATCAAAAATCATTATCCATGTATCTTGAGTGGTATTATATGTGGTGAAATTAGCTTTGAATGTATCTATAATAGGTTTTGTATCTAGTAGTGGAGCAATGACTAATTGGTCTACAATGACTTGTCCTTTGATTTATTTTTGATGAATGATAATGAGATAAAATTATATGAGTAACATTACCCATTTCAATATATGTATTGATAAATAAGGTTTTGACATAATAAATTTTAATGGATTAACATTTATGAAGAGTTGAGTCTCATGTTTATCATATAGTGTTGAAGATTTTGTGTGATAGATATTACAGCTAAGTATAATTTTTCAATGCAAGTATAATTATGTTCATAATATAAAAGTGTGTGACTAATATGATAAATATCTCTTTTTTTGTGATCATTATCATATTGTGTTAATAAAGTGCCCAATGAATGATTTGTAGGATAAATATATAAAATAAGTGGTCTGCCTGGTATCAAAGGCATAAGAATAGGTAAATTTAACAAATATTTCTTGAGTACATCAAAACTTTCATAACATTTTATATCTAATTTTAACTTTGTATCTTTTTTGAGTAGTCATGTGAAGTATTGTGTTTTATCTAGTTTGACCTATGAAATGATGGATTGCCTAAATTTTATATTGTAGGGATCAAAGTTGTTTTAATCCTTGAGGAGGCATATAAATGATAAAATTTAATTTATTTGGGTCAACTTATATGCCTCATTGATAAATGGTAAATCTCAATAGTTATCCTAATGTGATATAATATACACTTTTTTGGGTTTAAGCAAACATTATACTAGAATAATTGCTTGAATATATGTGTAGGTTAATTTCATAATCATATCTCTTCTTAGATTTGGATGATAAATAATCTACAAAACATTTGACCATAATGTGAATGAGGTCATGAAATATATGTGAAATGGCTTATTGATATGTAGCTCCTACATTTTTCAATCCAAAAAGCATGACTATGTAATAAAAAGTGCCCCATGGTGTAATGAAATATGTTTTCTGTTAATATTCTTCAACAATTTTAATTTTGTAATCAACAAACCCATACATAAAAAAATTCATATCTAGTGATAGAGTCTAAAATCATGTTGATATTGGGTAGTGAAAAGACATATTTAGGACAAGATTCATTTAAATCTCTAGATTCTGAACAACATTAGATTCACCTATTAGGTTTGACCACATGAAAAATGTTAGACAACCATTCAGGATAAGATTTGGTTTGAATAAAACTTTCATCTATAAGTCTTTGAATTTCCTCCTTAACTAACAATGCAACTTTGGGATGCATCTTAAAAATCTTTTGTTTAAATAGTTTAGCATTTGGGTAGAGTTTGATTCAATGTAATACAATAGAAAGGGTCAATGCATGACATATTAAAATAACTCAAGAAAATATCTCAAATAAATCATATAGTGTTTTTCATATTATTTTATCCTCATCATTATGTAATGCTACAAATAAGATAACTATTCATGGATATGTATATATCACATAGTTAAATCCAATTATCTCCTCATTGATAAGGGTGGATATATCCTTAGTATATGGTGTGGTAGGGATGGTGTTAGATCTATTAGATAGAACATCATGCAATGTATCAGTCTCACCAAAATATGCATGAGTATTTATAGAATGAGTAAACCTATTCTTATGATAGAAGGAAGGGAGATCCTCATATGCTCCTAAATATCCTAGCAAGGACTTACCATTAGAGAATTAATCTAATGTTAAAATGTCTAGGAAATCATATTCATTAATAAGCTCTAGGTGTACCAATGATAGTGAGGATACATGATTAATTGAATGATTTACTTCTTGTATATATTTAGAAAAAAATATATGTTGTGCAGTGGATATAATTGTCTTAAAATTAGTTGAATGGTCAATGTAACCAAGGCCCTATTTACCTTTATGGGTAAATGCCTCAATAGGATTGAGATTGTATTGTTAATATTTACTAACCCATATCATTTTTAACCCCTTTATTGTATATATTTTAATCCAAAACCATATCATCAATGACGTATATTATTAGAATAAGGTATTCTTGATGGGACTATAAGAATAGTATCTGAACTATGAATAGTGTATGCAAGCAAAACTAGAGAGTTATATAACTTATCCCACTTAATAATATTCAAGATCAAAGAAGTTAATCAACTAAAAATTATTCCTAGGGATATGTTTAAATCAGGGTCATGACCAATAATAGATCTGATAAACTTACACTAAGGGATATTTTATCATACTATGGAAAAAAGAGGTTTTCAAGGCCTCTAAGAAAATTCCATATTATGATAACCCTCAATATCTCTCTATGATTATAAATAATATTAAGTAAGCAAATCTAATAAACAACTATGTAATCTAATCTAGTTATACATATGTAAGTTATTATAGTGCTCACCAAAGCTTGTGGCACAAATGTGGAAGATAATAAACATGCAAAGACAAATATATCTATCACATCAAGAAGATATAAGGTAGGAGAGATACAAATAAATACATATTAACTCTATAATATCTATTTACCAAAATATGAAGGGCTTATGCATATAATTACCTTTGTTGAAGTGAACCCATCATGCCTCAATCTCTCCATTGGCCAATGGTGCTTTGCAATAAGTTGTTTTGGTATTGTAAGGATCACAAGGATAAATAAAAAATGGGATAAAATATATCCCATATGCATCCAAGACTTACGCAAGACAAGTGTTTCTCCTTTAAAGGAAAAAACCTAAACAATGAAACCTCCTATTGATTGTATAAGCTAATTTTCAAGTAGTAATCATGCACAATTGATTGATCTAATATTAGAAATGAAATGAAAGGGGTATATATAGCCATGAATTTACCATAAAACCTATTAGAAATTAAACCAATGGAGTCAGCCAAATTGACCTCGTTAGGTTAGAAATAGAGCCATCAAGTCTCAAACTATGTTAGCTTGGGTCGACCTAGTTCCATAACATGTGGTAAATCCTAGAATGGGGTTGACCTAGTTTATTTAATATGAGACATGGTAAAAATGGGTTCTTACTTATTTGGGTGTTATTTTGGGTAGTGAGTTTGCTTAAGAAAGTGCATAATCAAGTTTTCAAATTCTAGGTAAATGGATAGGCATATCTTGTATTGGTTTTAAGTGGTAGTATAGGTGCCAACAATCTTATAAAGAACTAATGGTCTACAAACCTCTTTCCTAGCACACCATTTAAGGTGTGAATGTAGAGATATTAAATATTTGATAGGTTCCTACAAGAGAGATAACATTAGTAATTGATAAAGTTTAAAAATATTGTGTGTATACATATGCCCCACTTGAAGCTCATCACATGTAACACATTTGTAACATGGGATGGTGCTTTAGGACAAGAACATATCAACCCAAAACAATGAACTATAAAAAATTTTAGTAATAAAAATGAAAGAATTGAAAGGAAAGAATTCAAAATTACATATCTTTACTTACCTTGATGCTTATAGAAGATAAATCATGTGAGGGAAGTGTAGGGGCATCCAATGTAGGGGACATTAGGTGTTTCTTGTAAAATAAGAGAAATTTTGATTTTTTTTCAAAAATATGTGTTATATATATAAACATCTCTAAAATATCAGGATTCTAAACTATCTTTGGGTTTGGAAAAAGAGCTAGTATAAACATTTTTATGAGCAAAAATCAGAGTTTATCTAAACATAATTGATAGTTAAAGAATTTGAAAATTAAAATATAAATAAGATTTTAAAATATTCATTTGTAATTTTTATATTTTGATAAAATAGAGGTCTAAGAGACCAAGGATAGTGGTTAGATAAATTATTTCTCGAAGATAACATGTGTGAGGTAGGGGACGTATAGTAGTAGCAGCTAGTATAATTCAAGTAATGCTTTAATTTTTGGATTTTTATATGTTTTTATTAAAAAATATAATTAATTTAGAAAATTATATGGTGGGTAAAATCCATATAATATAATTTTTCCAAAGAATTTTTAGGGTAGGGTAGAGAGTAGGATGGTCAATGGGTAGTTCTCAAAATTAGTAGCAAATGCCTAAGGCATTACTAATAAATATGTAAAAAGTCATCATATTTGTTAAATTGATTCGAATAGCATGATTCAGTTGAAAAAAGGAGAAAGAGAGTGATTGATTTCATAACATGTGGTCAATATAGTATGACCCTAAGTGGTTGACTATGTATAAGAAGGCTAATCTAGTTGGTAAAGTTCAAGTGACATAATGTATACATAATGGTTGATATAATAGTGTATGAAATTAGATGACATAGTTTATAATAATGGTTGATTTAGTATGAGGTAGTTGACACATGATACTAACATGGCTGACTATGTAACATATAATAGATTTAGCTATGATTCCTGATTGATTGCATAGAATATGGATGATGTAGTTTTAATGGTGACATCATGGTTGACATAGTTTGTTAACTAGTTGACTTAGTAGTATATTTTTTGACCAATATAGTGTATTATGTGGCTAATATAGTATGAATTGGTATAAAAATTAAAAAAACATGTCATATAATGTCACTACTATATTATTCATAGGAAATTTAGGACTATTCAACCAACTACCAATAATATAAATATAGGGTTGTCATATAATGTCATATAATATAAATATAGGGTTGTCCTATAAATTTCCTATTCTTAAAATACCCCTAAAATATCTCATTTGGCATGCTTAATACTTAGACACTTGGTGGGTAGAGCCATAACCTGTTACTCATTTACATAGATAATTTAGGGCACCACATCCTATGAATAATATAGTAGTGTCTATGTATTAATCATGTCAAATGAGATATTTTAGGGGTATTGTAAGAATAGGAATAATTATGGATATGTATGTGATCTAGACATAATGGTGGAGACCCCAGATAGGTCAAATATGATAACCAAGAGAAACTAGAGTTGTTGTTGAGGAGGTAGTAGTTACAGATGTAGAGCTAGTAATAGTTGATATTTAGGATGTAGATGTGTCTATTTTAAATCCAAAATAAGTTTTATAGTTACCATTATAGGTATGATTATGATGCAAATGTTGATGGGTGGTGATGGGTACATAGGAGGAGGCAACTAAGCATGGAGATCCCATAGCCTAGGCAACACATAGTTGGATGATAGAGCATCAAATTTGGAGTGGTCCATGATGTGATATTGTTATTTGTCTTAGTTTTCTATCACCTCATACGCATTCCCCTATGGGGTTACTTAGAGGCTGTGTGGAAGGATAAACCTTTGTGGGAGATATTTTTATTGGTAAGTGTTTTTTGTTTTGAGTCATAGGATAAATGACTAGATATAGTTGTATATATATTTATTTTGATAGATATTTGAATTATATATATATATATATATATATATATATATATATATATATATATATATAAAAAATTTAAATTTGGATTTTTTTTCATATACTATTGAGGATGAGTTTAGGTAGGGTGATATAGTATAATCTACATATTATGATATTTTGGATAGAGTACTAGTGCAACATGATATGACCATGATGGATGATAGCATTGTTCCATTGACTCTAGAGTATTATAATTGGTTTTGGTTGGTGGGTGAGGTAAAACATGAGCTATAGACATGAGGAGATGCCACAAAACTACTTATCATATTAGGAGATGGAGAGATATGAGCATGGTAGATAGTGGCTAAGGAGTGAGATCCTTATATGGCTACAATGATATGGCTAACTTAGGTACAGGCCTACGTGGGCAATCTATAGGGATAGATTGATGGTCTTAGATCTCATATAAAGTCATTAAAACATAATATTTGGAGGATATAGTCACATGAATCTATGGGTAGTGTGGATCATCCACTAGATAGACATGACGAAACATGACCCTAGAGTGGTTTGATATTATTATATTTTGTAGAATGTATTGTATCAAACATTTGATCAATGGATATATATATTTATACATCTATTATTTTATGTTGATCATATATGTATATGGATTTATATTTTATTTTTAACATTTGTTTTAGATTATATTATATGCTATGAGAAAATATATGTTATGTGTTGTATTATTTTCTAGTTATTTGTGAACAAATGCATGGTTAAAAAGAATAAGAAAGTATATAAAAAAAAATTAGTACACACTAAATCTTGATGGGAAATGTGTAAAAAATAAATAAAGGAAATAACTTATATAATACACTTAAATCAAATATTTGAAAAGTCTTTTTAGAAATGGAATTGGTATAAAACACATTGAATCAAATTGAAGAATGTGTATTATTTAAATGATTGAAAATAATAAATATCATCAAACATACTAAACTAAGATGCGAAATATGTAAAATGAATCAGAATGTAAAAACATAATCGAATATTTGGATAAAGAATGAAAGATGAAAATAATTTGAAAAATGTAAAACATACTGAAATCAAGATAAGTATGCAAGATGACTCATAAATCAAAATGTAAGACACGCTAAATAAAATATTTAAATGCTTAACACAAAATGGCAATAGAAGTAAGATATAAATAGAAAGAGTTATAGGTATTATTGTGAGCAATCATGGTTTGTTAGGGATATTTTGTGAGGAAAGCCTAGTCCTATCCATGGTCTTACATTACAACTCACAAAGAAAATACCAATGAGGCAAATGATAATATTAAAATATTTGTAGGAAATGTTTGTGAAGAAGACCTATTCTTATCCAAGGTCTTACATTGAAACTCACAAAAGGAAACCTTAGAGGTATGATTAGTTAAATAAACATATTCATCAAGAGGGAATAATGGGATTGTAATAATTAAGTAAGGAGTGTAAAAATCATGACATAGGTGTTTTTTAGTAAACCTTAGTAATCATGAGGAATATTAGGTAAATAGGGATACACTAAGAGTGTACTGGATGCCAAAATGTAGAAAGTATTTTCTCATAATAAGCATAACACTTTATGAGAAAATAAGTGTAGTACTAGGATAAACTCATGAAGGTTAATTATACAAGAAAAAAAATGGACATACCTTCCCACATCATGTTCCTCATTCCTTAGGACCCCTTACAAAGCCATAGGTATATTGTAAAGATTGGGTACTTATGTGAGAAGTTAGGTAGCACTATATATAATTTTGAAATATCCTACTCCAATCTACTGACCTACCACACCCAATAGACCTTGGCTCTATTGTTAGTCCAAATTTGTAATTTGAGCATAGATTAGAAAATAAGAGATGTGTTTAGATATGAATCACATCTTTTAGGGTGATTTTTACTTTTGAATGTTCATTTTTATCTTTTGATCATTGCCTTTTGTTTAAATGATTCAGATTTTAATTTTTTTTATGGATTTTTTTATTCTTCCTCCATATGGATTTGGAATAACTAATCATGAGTGATAAAAGTGACAAACACAAATGAGTTTTATTCTTTGGTGATAGGAGATAAAATACCTAGAGATATTGAAATGTACTACTAAATAATTAGTTTTGCTTAAAAACTAGCATGTGATCTCAGGTCTTAACCTTATGTTTGATTAGTATGAAAAAAGGGAATAGAAAGGAATAAATGGATATCAAAAGATATATATGTATGTAATGATATAATGAGAAGTATTATTGTGAAGTGATCATAAGGTAAAGAAAGGATAACTAAGGGATGAGGGTTTGAAGAACCAAATCATGATAATAATTATCTTACTTTTTTTAAAAATATTAAGTAAGCATAATTTAAGGAAAATTTAAACCATGCAAAAAGGACATTAAATAATGAGATATTCACTTTAAATCAAAATATGTGAAAAATAAAATAACCCATGAGACAATAAATAAGCAAAATATACATAAATATACTCATAAATCAAATCTAAATTATGTATAATGTGATAAATAATGTGATAGGCCACCATGATGTGTTCACAAATACTGATAAATCTCACTATAAATGTCATCTACAACATCTAACACATCCTTATGTAATTGAATTCTGACATTAATTAGAGTCTTGTCAATCTTCATAGAAATTCATGAAAAGACTTCCTATTATATCATCTCTATAGAGAAGGTAGGTATACTATAACTAGTATGATGTTACTAAGGTACCTTAGTATGATGTTACTACGGTACCTCCTATGTAGGATTTTCAATGTGAGGAATAGGTGTTAAAATGTGAATAATATCCATATATCTATGTAAAGGTGTAGGATGTAGAGGAAAAACCATTTGTAAATGACCTATATCATAAGATTGAGTTGGTGTAGGTGTAAGCCATGGAAAATCCCAAAAATATTGATGAAACACTCAAAATCTATCATATGGTGTCTAGTGCACTGATTCCAAATATAATAAACATACCCATATCAAGGAATATACTCTATAAGTATCTTAGGAGGTGGTAAAATCTTATATTTTGGTTGTGATATAACTATATAAAGTGTATCAATGTATTACCTAATATGGTGGTAATGAGTATAAGAATGGCTACATGGAACATGATAGTAATAAGTATGTTTAATAGAAAATGGTGAAGGTCAGCTATCTGTGGTGGTAGAAGAAGGTGCCTCATACTATTGGTGTGTATTAAAATCCTTGGCCTAATGACCAACAACTCTATGGATCTCACAATAAATATATCTACCCATAATGTTGTTAAAGTATCAAACTTAGACAAAGGTAGTATACCATCACCAATAGGATAACTTGGAATAGGATCAACACTAGGTTGAACCACATGAATGGTTGAAATCATAGTGGGTTGAAGTAGTATATCTAACGTCTCCAGAGGAAGTAGGATATAAGAATCATGTAATACATAAAGTTGGTAAGGTCCTATCATGGCATAGTCTATGAGCATACTAGAGGCTCTACAATTTCTAGAGGTGTGGTGTGTGTGTGTGTTCCATAACAAACCTATGAACATTAGATGAGGAACTAAGATTAGGTACTATAGCAATAAAAGTAACTACAAGAATAAAACTAAGATAATATTATAAATAAGAATGATATCTAAGTATCTTTAAATATTTTTATTGAGTAAATCCAACTAAAAATAAATCATCTAAAGCATATCCATCATCATAATTAGGAGTATAAAGGTCAATTGTACATGCATGAATGATTTTATTAGTCAAAAAAGCATTGTGAATGGAATTATTAGTTTTTGTTAATGTAACCATAATTTTGTCACATGGTTGTTGATGAGATCTTGATTGTAAAGGAGGTAATTAAGAAATAATGCTAGGAGAGATATCAAAAGTTTTGAATTTTAATATTATCTCATCTAGTTCATCATCATCTAAATATAAAAGGTTAGGTGGTATGTTTCTTATTAATTTTACATGACCATTATAACCTATAGTAGAGTTGATAGGATAATTAAAATGTTGTGATTCACAAAATGGGATGCTAGGTAAGGGTTCAAGGGTAGATATTAAAAAAAACTCTTTTGTGGAATTGGTCAAAATTCAAAGGGTTTTTATCTACTTGAATATTATATATATATATATATATATATATATATATATATATATATATATATATATATATATATATATATATATATATATATATATATATTACCATTGTAGGTAAATTTAACACATTGGCATGATGACAAGGTAACCTCTCTCATGCGATGTGTCTAAGGTGGATTGAGTAAGATAATATAAGAGAGTATAATGTTAAATATCATCAATTTCACATATATTGTGACTGGGGGAGCTGTGATAAGAATCCAAACACAACCTAATGGAGGAATTTGTCTTCAATAATATCCTTGACATGTACTTTACCTAGATTTAAGATTACATTCAAAATATCCAAGTGTTTTAATGAAATTAATGGAAGAAACACAAGTGCCTAATCATTCATCAATTAAAGCACATTTGACCTAGATATCTCCTATTTTTACACTAATAAATAATGGTAGATCATCCACATGAAGTAATATATCATTAATAATCACAGATGAGATAGAAAATTTGAGTGAGAGAGAAGTGTAAACTACTTTGTCAACATGGATAAATATTTCTTAACACTACTAGAGGATATTATCTTTAGATCTTGATAAAGTAGCTTCTTACCCCAAGGGTGAAGGTCAAGGTATGTTCATTTAAAATAATAATTGTATTGATTTATTTTGATGCCAAGGAGAAGTTATCATGATTTATAAGAAAAGAATCTGAGATGTGAGATGTGATAGTTCTATTATGGGATACCATTCATCATAATTAATTAGAGTATTATTAGATAGAAGTGCATAATGTTGTATTAAATATTTTTAAGTTAAGTTGGAAGTACATTGAAATATATGTTGATAAGGTATGTTTGGTTTATGTTTGATTAAGATAAGTTGATTGTTTGTAACCACTTATGTTATCTTAGGTGATGTGGTTGTATCTTTGGTAACTTCTTATGATTTAGTAAAATAAATATCAATTGATGTTTATGAGGTATCCACATGAGGTGTCTTAGTTGTAGGGGGAGTAGAGATTATATCAATGGTATGATAAGTATTGCCTATTTTTGTTGTTGGTATTGTTACTTGTGTTTTTTTTGGTTCAAAATGCCCTAATTATGTGAGATGGGTTGGGTAAGATTCTTGAACAATGTAGAATATTAGAAAATTATTATAGTTAAAGGCCAGATAGTGATCAATATAAGAGACTAATCACCTCATGTTATTCATGTTGACAACATTTTCATCATTGATGTTAGAATCTACATTAGTTTTGACATTTTTGGTAGTATGAGTTTGATTATATTTATCCTAATGTTTAGGAAAAGGATCCTTGTAAATAACTATGTGAGCATTGGCTTGATTTAAAGCTTCATTCTTGGTTTTAGTTTCATGAACCTTAACTGTTATCTCATAAGCTTGTTTTCATTTACGTATAAGTGATTAATGATCAAAGTTGGGTCTGAGGAGGTAATCCATAGAATTTTTTTGTAATTGGTGACAAGTTTCATGAGAATGGCCCTAACTAGCATGAAACCAAAAAAAAATTGTGAGCATCATACCATTGTTTAATAGTGTTTGCAAGATCAAAATATTATGGGGAGGGTCATGGAATATGTTGTTTAATTTATTCTAAGGAAAGAGGTTTGTACACATCCATATTATTTACTTAATAAAATGTGAAACTAGTATGCAAATTATTATTTGGTATTGGAGGATTATGATCCATGGAATTATTTAGAGTAGTGGCTTGGATGGTGTATATGGAGTCCGTATCTAGGACACCATCACTTGTTATATGTCTATTCTTAACTTTTAAAAGCATTTGAGTTATTATGGAAAGGTTTTTGATGCTTCTAATTGTCTCAAATGTGCTCTTAGTGTTGATGAACACTTATAATTTTAGGATCATGAGGATCCAAGGCATGAGTTGTAGTTTGTGACAAATTTTGGATGTCTGTGGTGGAATAAAAGTAGAGTGTGAGAGTTGTCCTCAATATTTATTTAATTTGGTTGTTGGGAGCCACCAGGGTCTTGTACTTGAAACTTATGATATTTATGATCCCTAAAATAATCTAAGTGGATATTAAAAATGATCTTAAACTAAAGTGAGATTTGATTAAAAATAGGAAAAAAGGAAGGTAAGGTAGAAAAGAAGACAGTATTACAAGTTTCTATCTCAGATATTATGACAAAGTTCTTATTAGTTTGAGAAAACATGAACCAATTTATTATGAAAAATAGTTTGAACATAAATTTCACCATAAACTAGACAAGATTCAAAGGAATTATGAAGATCACAAGTAATAACTAGTTTTACGTTAAGAGTTTTGCTACTGTAACATGAATAACATAAGCACATCCAAATCCAGAACAAAATAAAATGAATTAAACCTAAGATCTTTTAGATAATTTAGCATAGAATAAATTAACAACCTTATGATATAAAATGTATCTCAAAATACAAAGAACCATTCAAATCTAAGACAATCCTTTCATAATTCCTTAGTTGTATTAAAATTATTTCTTGTATGTAATTTCTTAGAGTCTCTCCCTTAAAAAATGGTAACCCCTTCCTATTTATAAATAACATAGGTGGTGTATTGGCTAGCTTCATGAAACACCCATATGTAAGATAAGGACATCTATCCTTCATAAAATGGTTACAATGTACATGACCTCCTATGTCAAAATTGACAAATAAAACTAATATATTCTAACAAACTAGCATATATATTTTACAAAATAATATTCTTTTCCATTACATTGGTGGTGGGTCCCTTGATCATCCCTATTTGAGGAAGTACTTCACCTTGGTATATTATTCTTTGATCAGCTCAAAATCCACTACAGGCTTCATCAGACAATCCTCTTCTTGATTTGCCAATGTGTTGAATTCTGTCACTTTTTACCATGAGTTCTATGATACATTGTGCCTCTAAAATCTGTCTTCCAAAGGTAAGGATGACGTCAAGGATATTTTGATTGTCTTTAATAGACTGGTCTTGATTCTCCTTGATGTTCTAAATGAAGACACTAACCCTTTACTTGAACTCTTCATCATCTATCAAGTCCATGGTAGTGGGTTGAGAAGGATTGGTCAACACAACCCCCAAGATCTACTTCACCCTTCTTATTAGGTCTTTGTCTTAATTCATGAAGTCATTGAAATTATTTCACTAGGTGCTTAAATCCTATAACTTATCCACTATGATTCTAAGAAGGATGTCTGAATTTGATGATTTTTAAGTCCAGGGCCTATTTTATTACATGTACCTTAATTAATTTAGCTACCTAGGCTTGGGAGTCCTACCATTAGGTGATTAAGGCTTGTGCCATCTCAGCTTGATGGGTTAAGACACTTAATCTAAGATTTTTTTCTTCAAGCCTTAAAATATGTTAAGAAGAGACTTATTTAGCATCTTTAATATGTCCTTAGGGACTAAGAATGTAGCATGTGCTTCCAAATCTTGCTTCTCCTTTTCTAGGTTGATGAGTCTTTGTTTCATTCCCTGGACCCCAACCAAGATCATTATTTATTAGGCCATAACCAAACTTGTTATATCTTCTTGAAGGATAGGGTGTTCCCCTACTACTTGCCCTTTCATAGGAGTTAGACCCAAAAAAGGCTCCACTCTTTGGAAGGTGAACTACTCAGTGCCTATAGTGGCTTTCTGTATTGTTACCTTCTCAAATCCAATTGTCTCTAGATTTTATTATATAGTAGCTATTATTTTAGAGAATTTGGGAACCTCTGATATTTTAATCCCCACTCTACTTGATGCTCTAGGATCATTCATTTTTTTCTACTTTCCCTTGTAGCTTCAACAATTCTCCTTTATTCTTGCTCCTTTATGAGCTCTCTAATCCAAGGTTTGATATCATCATGGGTACTAATACCCATAGTGATAGTAATTTCCCATGAATGGGACTGAGATGGAACCTTGTGGAACTTTTCATATATGAACCAATCTAGGATAATAGGTCTATGTATGGGGAACTCATCACTAAACAAGTTAACTTCACTGGTTAGATGGGTCTATATCACCTTTGGCCTTTTGGAAGATAGGAACAAGGGTTATCCATGCTTCTCTTTTTTTATATGAGACAAGGACTAAATCTAAAGCTACTTCTTTCCCTTTTTCCATCTCACTTGTCTGTGGTTCTTTAACTTGTGCCAATTCAACTTGAGCTTCCTCAATTTTCTCATCCTTCGAATCTGACCCATATGTCTCTATAATTTCCTTGAATAATTGTTAAACTATTTCATATGGTTTTAGGGAAACCATATGAATGTGATCTACTAGAGAAGGTGGTCTTGGAGGTGGAACTGATGATGAAGGACCTTCCCTTGGTCTTTCTTCTAATTTCCTCTCACTAGGTCCTTGAATTTATGGAACTTATTATTGTGGTTATTTTAGAGGTGAAATTGAGGTGGAAGGCAATACATGATATTGTAATGGGTTTATTTTATATATTTTTCCATCTATATTATCTTCTCTTTACAACCTATGCTCATGTTTGAATCCATGTTGCCTACACTTGGCTGTTACTTCCTCAAAGTTTGCAACCTTAGTGTAGAGATGGTCATAAGGGCCAACCCTATGTTCATAGGCCACCTTTGTCAGATAATTAGATTGTATATGGGGGACAACCTTACTATTAGGGTCTCATCCTTTGAGGTCATATTTTTGAAAATAGAAAGAATCCCTATGTTTGGACATAATGCCCAACTATTTCTAGCCATGGATCATGGTTCTTCCAATAAAGAATGGGAAAGGGTGAAACATGCCTTTCCTCTTTTCTCTGTATATAGTGTCAATCCCTTAGAGGAGTTAGGAATAAATTTAATATTTAGATAGTCTGATAGGGACATAGATTGACAATTTAAATGGCTGAGTCATGATTCCCTCCATCTTGATGATGGTGTAGTCTGGATAATACCATATGTCTCCTATGGACCTTACATATTTATTGATAAGGTGGTACACTTTGGGCATGGGGTTCCCTATGATGGTCTTAAACAAAGTAGGATATATGCAATCATAAATGAATTTCCTATGGTCCCTATATTTAAAGATGTGTATCTTTGAATAATGATGGGATATGGTAATCTTGCTGTGAGAGGACCAATTTTTGATACTAGGAATATGAGTGGAGGCCTTGAATTAGTCTAAAATATTAGACATTATGGTGAATTATTGGTTTGTATTCTTTTTTGTGCCATATAATTATCTCCCCAAGTGGATTCTAATCAACTCTCTAATAGGTGGAGTTAGCTTCTCTTCCACCATGAAATATATGTAGGAAACCCATCTGGGGTTGACATAGGTTATGGTGGCTACCTAAAAATATCTATTCAATAGGGTCATAATGATCTTAATGACCTCCCTAAATTGCATAATTGGGATCTTCTTATCATGGTTCCTAGATATATGGGTTCCTTGGTTTAACCAAGTTCTTATAATAGTGTCCAAATTATGCTTATCTATCCACTATTTGATGGTGGGGAGGTCTATATGAGATCTAGGGAGTTTATAATATCCTTCAAAATCTATAGGATAGATTTATGCTATCTTTTTTGACACACCCTCCTTAACTATCCAATCACCATGAATTCTACAATCTATAAACATAGGTGCAAGGATATGCAAGCAATGGAGTACCTCTGGTTTTATAGCTAGTCAGTGAGGACCAAACATATAAATTGCAACCAAGTCATCAAATTTCCTCTTGGTTATAGTAATACTCTATTTAATATAAGTGAGAGGATACATCTCCTTAATAATAAAGAATATTTTAGACCAGTTCATTCCATTATTGAGTGCCCCAGTGTCCAATTCTATGTCCCCAAAACACCTTCCCTCATTATCTATAGCCAAATACATTTCTACCTCTTCTCTCCATTATTTTATAGATGCCACCAAGATTCCTTAGTTTCCTCAAGTGTTTTAGTGTATTTTCTTTGTTCAAGATGAAATTTGAGCTTGCCTAATGCAATTATATCTCAAATAATTAAAAAATAGGGTTTTATGTTACTTTTTCTAGGGATTCATGGAGCTTTAATGGTGAAAAGTGACACATTTCATAAATTCATTCATGCCTTACATTTTATGGATGGATTCACTTAAGTGAATTATGTCTTTTTAGTGTTCCAAATCTTTGGATTTGTCATTTAGTGATTACATGGTGCCTATATGGCCTTCCTAAGCTTGTTTCATGGCATTCTCATGATGAATATTTTGAAAACTAGCCATTGGTGCTCAAATCTCACTTTTCATCTCATATTATTAGATTGAATCTCTGATCAAGTGGGGTTCATTAGATCTTAAAAGATGCACATGGTTTAATTAGTCTTGAGACTTTAATAAAACTTAGGCTTAAAATACATTCCTAAGGTCTATTTATGTTAATAATGCTAATAAACTTAGGTTAAAGCCTTTTATGCTAAGTTTTCTATGTTAATATGCTAAGCATTCTTTTGAAATTCCTTTTAAAAATTCCCCCTTTGCTTAGGCTAAAATAATTAGCTAAGGTTAAATTAGATGGCTTAGTTAACATCAAAGACATCCTCATAGATGTCAAATGACATGAGCAAGATTGTCAACTTTAATCCTACAAAATTCTTTTGGTCAAATGATGAAGTGCTAAATTTCATGCTCTCAAGAACTTCTAGGGCTTCAGAGTCAATGAAAACTATTGGATTAAGATAGGTGATTTAGTGAGGACCTTTGATCATGATCTGAGAGGTCAAAGCTACTTGGATTTGAACTCCAGGGAGCCTTTCATCTTTGTGTCAATAGATCCAAACCTCTAAATAATCATGGATCATTATATCTACAAAAGTACATGAGCTTTATGTCAATATAATAGGTTATATATATAGGCTTAAGTTAAATGATTAGTCCTAAGTTTATCATATAGATAAATATAATGAACTTAAAGCTAAGGTTTATTTTTCTAATCCTAAGGTTGAAACATTAATGTGGTCCCCTTTTGGAATTAGGTAAACATTGGATTAGTTTTAACTTGATGGTCTCACTAATGTCAAAGACATCCTCATGGGTGTGAAATAATGGTAGTGAGACTGTCAAATTAAATCCTATAAGAAAATTTTATTGAGGTTTAACTTGATGATCTTGCTAATGTCAAAGATGTCCTCGTAGGCATAAAATGATGGGAGAAAGACTATCAAATTAAACCCTATTAGAAATTTTTATTGAGGTTTAACTTGATGGTATTTCTAACATCAAAAATGCCCTCACAAGTGTCAAATGATGGGAGTGAGACTATCAAATTAAATCATATAAGAACTTTTTATTAATAAAGCTTGAATATGGTGTGTAGTTCTTCTTGGGTGATTTTACCTCATTAGATAAAATCTCTAGGGAAGTGAGAGTCATTGGATCTATGGAAGTACATGAACTTTAAGTTAGGACTCGATATGCATAATGGTTTAGACTAAGGTTTCAGTCTTAAGATGTTGTTTGTGTTAATAAACACAAAAGACATTTTAAGATTGAAGCCTAGACTAAACATTAGTGAAAGTCTTGGGAATTAAAAAAATGGGCCCTTTGACTAAAAATTAGGTAACCAAAGGGGAAAGTAAAAAGGGCCTAAGTAATATTTTATATTAAGTTTTGGTCATGTTGAAAACATGATTAATCCTTAATATAAAATTAGACTTAGGGTTTTTCACAGAAAGAAATATGATTTCCCACTAAGTTTCTCCCACCATTTTTGAATTTGAATCATATGATTTTTCATTTGGGAACCCTCCCTTTCTTCACAAAAACTATGCTTCATCATCCAAAGACAACCATTACTAAGATTAGCACATAAATCACAATCACAATCAAATATGTAGAGGTTAATTCCTTTTCAGGCGAGCAATCTTCAAATTTTAATAAAGAATGACCTTCCCAAAGTCAATTCAAGGTATAAATATTTTGAAACATTCACAAGGGTCCCTATTTTTTACAAGCAAAAAAATGGGGGTATGTTGGTCCCAACAAATGGTGACTCACAGGGAACATAGAAATATGTTATAACCTAGGATTTTGATTTAGACTATCATATAAGTTATTTGCCTCACTTGACCTACACCATCACCCAAGTCAATTCTTGGTTAAAACAAGCCTTTTATGTGTAAAATTTGAACTTTAATATTAAAACACAAACATGTAATGTGTGCTTTGATTCCACTTACTATTTGTCATGGGACTTTCAAAGACAACATTCAAGTTTCATACCTTTGACCATAACATTGAATTGAAGCATATTTATATGTTTATTAAGAGTAGATTATTTTATTTTAGGGAAGGCTTGGGCATTACTCTACTACCAACTAGGCATCCATAGCCCTAATAGAGATACCTTTGGCTTCACTCAAGGCCTTATTCCACTGCTAGTTAGGCAATCCATAACCCTAGTGGAGATTACCATAATCACCTTTGTTTCTACATTTATTGATTTCAAAATAATTTCCCCCTTTTTTATTTTGTAGGTCCTATGGCAAAGGTTGGGAGCCAATATAACTAGGTTTTAAGGATTTGGTCAAATTCTTGGTTCTTAGGGTAATCACCTATAGTTTCAACTTTTTCCCTAGATAAGGATGTGTTTTAAGTGCAAGCATGAATATGCCTTAACAAACTAAATTCACCTCTTACACATATGATAATTTTTAAACCAAACTTTGATTTACAATAAGGTTTGAGTTCTTGTGAGATAAATATCCTATATATCAATCTATGCCAATGCCTTAGGCTGTAACATGATGATTTATCACCACCTTATGTCCACCTTTGTAAGGTTAATATTCACATTTATAAGTGGATGAAACTTCAAGAAATCTAAGAAAATTCTAAGCAAGGATTTTATACAAGACTTATTGAAGTAAAAAAACAAAACCAAAATAGAAAGCAAACACACAACACAAAGCAAAAAAATAAAAACAAACAAATATAGACAAGCAATATAAGTAAATAACCTATCTAGCCTAACTAATTTAACCTTAACCATCTCATAAGATTCATTCCATAAAGACTCCTAGTGGAGCAGTAACAAATTAATGCTTAAGATATTGCCCATTGGTGGGCAAGGTGAACTCTACTCCATGGAGATATTTTAACTTGAAGGTGTTATTTCTTAAGATTTCAACAATTTGGTATGGGCTAATCCATAAGGGTGTGAACTTGCCATGTTTGCCTTTAGGTTCTGATGCCTTGTCCCAAAAGAGGACTAGGTATCCTTATTTGAATACCTTGACCTTTGACCTATTTTCAAACCATATTTTCACAGTTTCTTGATGTTTATTAAAGTATGCAAATGCCTATTCTCTAGCATCCTCCATCTGAATGATGTCCAATAGCCCAAAATTAGTAATCTCTTGGCTTTCTTCCATGTATTCTTGCATGAATGTGAATGTAAGAAGTTTTAAGGTGATGGGAAAGATAGGTTCTTGACCATACACCAACAAAAATGGTGAAGCACTTATTTATATCTAAAAATCCATCCAAAAAGGACATCATGGTGGATCTTGAAACAACTTGGATGACTTGGTCTAGAGAAGGAAAGGGGTAATTATCCTTTTTAGAGGCTTTATTTAGATATTTAAAGTCTATGCATAACCTAATTTCCCCATTATTATTTTTGACTAGGACAAAGTTGTCAACCCAAGTGGAATGTCTAATAGGAAACATAATCCTTGCATCCAATAGTTTCTTGACCTCCCAAAAGATCATTAGCTCCAAGATTGGATTGATAGGTCTTTACTTTTGCCTGAAGGGTTTACAATTTTCCTTGAGGGGTATGGTGTGATTAATTACCCTTGGGTCAAATATTTTCAAATCTTCATAAGATTAGGCAATTACATATTTATGTTTTATAAGAAGCTCTCTAACCTTCCTATTTTCCATCTCAGTACAAACCTTTCCTAGGATCACTTATTGGGACTGATCATGTGGGCCAAGACTCACTGCATGATAGTCCTTACCACTTACCTTAGGTACTTATGGTGTTTCAAGAATATTTTCATTTTCAAACAACATTTCTAATGAGATCATCCCCTTAGGTATCTTACTATCATTCAATTAGATGATTTACCATTAATCTCCCTTTTAGAAGAACTTTCATCAACTTCATCAATGATGTGAGCTTAAAAGGCCCTAAAATTAGTTAATAAATATAAAATTTGTTGATCATCATTGAAGACTTGAAAATGATTCACATTGTTCAAGATTAAGGGGCATGGTACTAGCTCAATGTTGAATTTTGGAGAATCATGATTAGGCATGAGATTAGCTACAACAGAGGCAAGCTCATCATCAATTTCATTTTCTTTCCTAGGGATGGACATGATGTTGAAAGCATCAAAAGATTCCACCAAGTCCCAATATCTAAACTTGTACCTCTTAAGGTAAGATAATTACATTGGTACTTGCTCCTTGATTGACTACAAGTTTATAATCTCCATAAACAAGGAGTTTCTTGAATTAACGCTTAATATAAAGTTATAATCTTAGGATGAGAGCTTCATATTCAACCAAATTATTAGTGCATGGAAATTTTAACCTGTAGAATGCATGATATTGATTTTTTTGTAGGGTCTATCAAAACAATACCAACTCTTGACCTTGAATTACATCTACCACCATCAACATATAATCTCCATAAGCTAGAAATTGGAAGAGGGTTCTTGGAACTAGGTTGTTTTGTAGCTTCCAAAGTAAATATTCCTAGATCATAATCTAGGAAGTTCACCTTTTCATTAATAGTAAAGTGTTTTGTTATCATGTGTCTCATTCTGGCTCCCTTTCCATCTTTATCTAATTTGACACACCCTTCCAAGGTAATCATAGGTGTGAGAAATCAGTAGACATGTATCCATTTAAGGCCTTAGTCCATTCTATACTAAGGAAAAACCCATAAGCACTAAAAATATCTACCACTTATATGTAAATGAATTGTTTAACCCTTAGTTCATTAGCCAACTACATATGTACATTCAATAACTCTCTAATGACTTTGACTCTTGACTTATCCAATTGTGTCACCACCCTATCAGACTTGATTGGGATCAACCTAATTTGTTCACATATCCCTACATGCATGATATTGGTTAAGGATCTATAATTTGAAAGGAAATTATGGAAATTCTTCCCAAATATCCTAACTATGAGCAAGAAGGGTGGAGACTCTACTTTGGTTACTTTCATAGTCAAATTTACACTATCACTCTTTAGAGGTTTCCCAAGTTTGTTAGACAATGATTCCAATAGTAAGTCCCTTTGTTTTGTAATCTATGTTAGTTCATGTAAAGTGATGTTGTATTTGATATTCTTCGTATCTTCCACAATATTATAAATAGTTTTACATGAAGGTTCAGTAGTAGGTTTGGAAGAACTTCCCTTAGGTGGTTCACAATCATTCCTTGATATGGTGTCTAGAAGTGTCATATAATTGTTAGGGGGAGTTGAAGTAGTCAATATATATTTTTGTTCTATATTTCTCAAAGGGTATGTACTCAAGAATTTTTGGAATGCCTGAATCTCTTAAAGAATATTATCATGTTCATTATCTTCCTAGAAAGGGAATTGAAATGTCTCTACCATGTACACCTGGTCAGATGACTTAGACCCAAAAGGACTTGTAGTAGTATCTTTATTTGGGAATACTTCAAATGTGTCAAGTTCTTCTTGGAAAGCTTTAAAATCTTTTAGAAACTCGATGCAATCGATCTAACCATGTTTATATGTGGCTTGTACTCTACAATAGTCTAGAAGGGCAATATTAGTGAGATTAATATCCATGGTCTTCTTGATAGAAGAAGGGTCATTGGCTTTGTTGTTGTAGAAGCTATCATTCTAAAATCTATTTTTATGCCTATTTAAATTTTGGAAGGTGAAGTTCCTTCCAGAGTTGTCATTAGCATTGCCAACTTATTTTTATAGTTGCAAGCAATCTATGTTGAGCTTTTAGACCATATTTAATATAGAATCATTCTCATTATTTGGGGTCTCAAAACTTTGGACTTGGATATTTTTAGTGTCATTGACTGCCACTAAATCCTTTTGGTCACTAGTTTGAGATATAGTAATAGCTTGATGACTAAAGAAACCTGGGTTCTGATTAGGAGCAACATGGCTAGTAGGTAATACATTCAAAATAGGGAGTTGGTTCAAGGCTAGAGCATTTTGGTTATTATTTAGGAAAATGTTCAATACAAGCATTTGGGGGTTAATGTTTGGGATAAAATAAGCCATTTACCTTTGGGGTTGTATTTGGTCACTAATAACCACTACTTCAAAATAAGCCTAAGCTAATGTGTTGATATATAGGATGGCCCTTTTTAGAAACATAAAAGTCATAGGGTCCACTGCATCTTTGTAAACTTCCAGAGCTAAAGCCTCATTAGGTTTATATGGATCTATGGTTTGGCTAAACATATTTTGGAACCTAACATTAAAGGATCTAATAGGTTCACTTTCATCTCTCTTAATGTTTTTAAATTGGTGATAAATGACATATGGGCTTATGATATTCCTAAATTGATTAATAAAGATAGTGTCAAAGTTATTCCATGAGGTAATATAATTATTAGGAAAATTAAAGAACCATTCATAGGAAACATCCTTTAATGTGAATAGAAAAAATCTACATGATACATATTCATGGATAACATTTAACAATCTTAAATCAGCCCTGAAAGATTTAACATGTAATTCTATAATTGCAACACCAATTGGACTAAATATTGGCAAGTACTTTTTAGGATTATGAGGTAAGTCATGAACTACACCTGGTACATTGATGGGGGAACTTCCATGCCATGCCATATCTAGATGAAGATTGAATGCAGGAACCCTTTATAAGGGTGAAGATAGTAGATACTTGGAATGCCTATGCCTTCCTCTATCTTTCCTAGTTCTTCTATGGGTTTCTAGCTCAAGTAAGGGTTCTATGGTCTTTGAATATGATCTAGTCTTGATCCTTGGAAATTCTAGCTTGAATATTAATGATCCTATTTGAAATATGGCGTGTCAAGTTAGATTTATCAAAGAAAAACAATCAACTTGTACACTAAGCCTATTCTGTAAAGATTTGCTCAAAAAGAGACAACGGACATTGATATTTGACTAAGCTCAAAGATAAATTAAATTATGAAAAGATTACCATTCTTTGCAACTTGTGACTTAAATAAACTCAAGATTCATAAATAATTACCAATCTTCAACCAAAATAAGTCATCCTAATCTCAAGTACTATGAATTCTTAAAACCATAAGCAATATTTACTAGAATTTAACCATCCTTTATAAATAACTAAGATCTTTGCCTTAAAAATCATAAAGATAGGTGCAAAACCTTTTAAATATCAAGGATATTTGTACTTAGAGTGAAAAATCACTCATAAGGGATAAAAATACTTCAAACTTATTTCAAAAAATATCATAATTGATTAAGTGGGCCCTCCTTCTAGTGCCAGTGGAGCTTGTCCTATTAATGCTTGTAATTATCTTACAACTAATATTAGTGTTGATGAACACTTATCATGTTGGGATCCTGAATATCCAAGGCATGAGTTTTAGTTTATGATAAATTTTGGATGTCTATGGTGGAATAGAAGTAGAGTGTGAGAGCTAACCATAATATTTATTTAATTTGGTGGTTAGGAGCCACTAGGGTCTTGTACTTGAAACTTTATGATATTTATGATCCCCAAACTAATCTAAGTGGATATTGACAATGATCTTAAACTAAAGTGAGATTTAATTAAAAATAGGAAAAAAGGAGGGTAAGGTAGAAAAGAAGACATGATTGCAAGCTTCTATCCCATATATTATGACAAAGTTATTGTTAGTCTAAAGAAAACATGAACCAATTTATGATGAAAAATAGTTTGAACACAAATTTCACCATAAACCAGGCAAGATTCAAAGGAATTATAAAGATCACAAGTAATAACCAATTTTACTTTAATATTTTTGCTACTGTAACATGAATAACATAAGCACATCTAAATCTAGAGAAAAATAAAATGAAATAAACCTAAGATCTTTCAGCTAATTTAGCATAGCATAAATTAATAGCCTTATGAAAGAAAATGTAGCCCAAAATACAAAGAACCATTCAAATCTAAGACATTAACATGTAATTGAGAGACAATAGTAGCTTTTTAACACACTATTCAAACAATTGTTTCAGAATTCCTTAGTTGTATTAAAATGCTTTCTTGTATGCAATTTATTAGAGTCTCTCCCTTAAAAAATGGTAACCCCTACCCATTTATAGAGAACATAGGTAGTATACTAGCTAACTTCATGAAACACCCATATGTAAGATAAGGACAACTATCCTTCATAAAAAGGTTTCAATACACATGACCTCCTATGTCAAAATTGACAAATAAAACTAATATATGTTAATAAACTAGCATTATATTTTATATTATTTTCCATTACATTGGGTTTGAGTCACTTGATCATACCTATTTGAGGAAGTATTTCACCTTGGTATATTTTTCTTTGATCAGCTCAAAATATACTACAGGTTTCATCGAATAATCCTCTTCTTGATTTGCCAATGTGTTGAATTCTTTGTCACTTTTTGCCATGAGTTATATGATGCATTGTGACTCTAAAATCTGACTTCTATAGGTAAGGATGATGTCAAGGATCTTTTGATTGTCCTTGATATACTACCCTTGATTATCCTTAATGTTTTATATGAAGACACTAACCCTTTGCTTGAACTCTTAATCATCTATCAAGACCATGGTAGTGGGTTGAGAAGGATTGGTCAATAGAGTCCCCAAGAGATCCTCCATCCTACTTATTAGGTATTTGTCTTCCTTCATTAATTCATTGACATTATTTCATTAGGTGCTTAAATCTTTAAGCTTATCCACTATGGTTCCTTGAAGGATGTCCAAAGGTTTGAGTTTGATGATTTTGAAGTCCAAGGCCTATTTTTCTATATGTACCTTAGTCAATTTAGGTATTTAGGCTTGGGAGTCCTACCATTAGGTGATTAATGATTGTGTTATCTATGCATGATGGGTTAAAGCACTTTAGCTAAGATTTATGTTCTTTAATCCTTTAAATATATCAAGAAGAGACTTATTCAACATCTTTAATATGTTATCAGGGATTGAGAATGCATCCTATGCTTCTAAATCTTGCTTCCCCTTTTCTAAGTTGATGATTCTTTGTTTCATTCCTTAGATCCTAGCCAAGGTCATTATTGATTAGGATAGAACCAAAATTGTTATATCTTTCTAATGGATGGGGTGTTCCCTTACTACTCACCCTTGCACAGGAGTTAAACCCACAAAAGGCTCCACACTTTGGAAGGTAAACTCCTTAGTGAATATGGTGGATTTTTTTATTACCTTCTCAAATCTAGTTGTATCTAGATTGTATTGCATAGTAGCTATTAATTTAGAGAATTTGGGAACCTCTAATATTTCAATCCCCTCTTCACTTGACACTCCAAGATCATTCATTTTTATATTACTTTCCCTTGTATCTTCAACAATTCTCCTCTCTTCTTGCTCCTTCATGAGCTATCTAATCCAAGGTTTGATATCATCATGGGTAATAATACCCATAGTGCTATTAATTTCCCATGAATGGGACTAGGATGTAACTTTTTGGAGCTTTCCATATATCATCCAATCTAGGATAATAGGTCCATGTATGGGGAACTCATCATTGAATAAGTTAACTTTACTGGTTGGATGGGTCTATATCACCTTTGGCCTTTTGGAAGACCTAAGAACAAGGGTCATCCCTAATTCTCTTTTTTTTGAGATAGGGACTAAATCTAAAGCTACTTCTTTCCCTTTTTCCATCTCACTTATCTATGGTTCTTCAACTTATGCCAATTTAGCTTGAGCTTCTTCAATTTTCTCATCCTCTTAATCTGACCCATATGTCTCTACAAGTTCTTTGAATAATTATTTAACTATTTCATATGGTTCTATGGCAACCATATCAATGTGATCTACTAGAGAAGGTGATCTTAGAGGTATAACTCATGATGAAGGACTTTCCCTTAGTCTTTCTTCCAATTTCCTCTCACTAGGTCCTTGAATTTGGGGAACTTGTTGTGATTATTTTAGAGGTATGCTTGAGGTGGAAGGAAATTGATGATATTGTAATGGGTTCATTTTCCAAATTCTCCAACTAAATTCTCTTCTCTTTATAGCATATGATCAAGTTTGAATCCATGTTTCCTACACCTAGCTAGCACTTCCTCAAAGTTTATAGCCTTAGTGTAGAGATGGTCATAAGGGCCAACCATGTGTTTATAGGCCATATTTTTTAGCTACTTGGATTGTAGATGGGGGACAACATTATTATTAGGGTCCCATCCTTTGAGGTCATCCTTTTGAAAATAGAAGGAATCCTTATGTGTGGATAAATGTCTAACTATTTTTAGACATAGATCATGGTTCATCTAATCAAGAATGGGAAAGGGTGCAATATGATTTTCCTTTTTTCTCTACATATATTATCAATCCCTTTGAGGAGTTGGGAAGCACTTTCCTATTTATCTAGTTTGATAGGGACATAGACTCACCCTCCATCCTGATGATAGTGTAGTCTGGATAATATCATATGTCTCTCATGGGCTCTACATTTTTATTGATAAGGTGGTCCACTCTAGGCATGGGGTTCCCTATGATGGTCTTAACCAAAGTAGGATATATGAAATCATAAAAAAATTACATGTGGTCCTTGTATTTAAAGATATGTAGCTCTGAATAATTATGGGATATGGTAATCTTGCTATGAGAGGACCAATTCTTGATACCAAGAATATGAGTGGAGGCCATCAATGAGTCCAAAAAATAGGACATCATGGTGACTTTTTGGTTGGTCTTATTTTTTATGCCATAGATTTGTCTCCCCAAGAGGATGCTAATAAACTCTCTAATAGGTGGAGTTAACTTCTCTTCCACCATGAAATATATGTATTAAACCCATCTGGGGTTGACATAGGCTATGGTGGCTACCTAAAAATATCTATTCAATAGGGTCATAATGATCTTAATGCCCTCCCTAAATTGCATAATTGGGATCTTCTTATCATGGTTCTTAGATATATGGGTTCCTTAGTTTCACCAAGTTCTTATAATAGTGTCCAAATTATGCTTGGTTGTCCACTCTTTAATGGTGGGGAGGTATATATGATCTCTATGGAGTTTATAATAGCCTTGAAAGCTACAGGATAAATGTATGCTATCTCTTTTACCACACCCTCTCTAACTATCCAATCACCATCAATTATATAATCTATAAACATAGGTGTAAAGATGTCCAAGTAATGGAGTACCTCTAGTTTTGTAGCTACTTGGTGAGGACCAAACATCTAAATTGCAACCAAGTCATAAAATTTCCTCTTGGTTACTACAATTCTTTATTTTATATAAGTGAGAGGCTACAACTCCTCGATAGTAAATAATATTTTAGACCAATTCTTCATTCTATTGTTGAGTGCCCCAGTGTCTAATTTTGTGTCCCCAAAATGCCTTCCCTTATTATCTATAGTCAAATACTTCTATATCTTCTCTCTATTGTTACCTAGTTACTACCATGATTCCTTAATTACATTGGGTGTTTGAGTGGCTTTGCTTTTCTTAGGATAGAATTTGAGCTTGCCTAACATAATTGTATCTCAAATAGTCAATAATTAGGGTTTTATGTTGTTTTTACTAAGGATTCATAGAGATTTAATGTTGAAAGGTGGTGGATTTCATAAATTCATTCATGACTTAGATTTGATGGATGGCTTCACTTATGTGAATTATGTCTTTTCATCATGTCAAATCTTTGTATTGTCATTTAGTGCTTCTATGGTGCTTACATAGATTTCCTAAGCTCATTTCATGGCATTCTTGTGATGATTATTTTGAAAAATAGCCATTGATTGCCAAATCTCACTTTTCATCTCACACTATTAGATTGAATCTCTGATCAATCATGGTTCATTAGATCTTACAAGATGCACATGATTTAATTATTCCTAAGACTTTAATAAAACTTAGGCTTAAAATACATTCCTAAGGTCTATTTATGTCTATAACACTAATAAACTTAGGTTAAAGCCTTTTATGCTAAGTTTTCTATGTTAATATGCTAAGGATTCTTTTGAAAGGCCTTTTAAAAATGACCCCTTTGTTTAGAATAAAATAATTAGCTAAGTTTAAATTTGATAGCTTCACTAACATCAAAGACATCCTCATGGATGTCAAATTATGTGAGTGAGACTGCCAATTTTAAGCCTACAAAATTCTTTTAGTCAAATGATAAAGTGCCACATTTCATGATCTCAAGAACTTTTGAGGCTTCAGAGTTGATGCACGCCATTAGATTAAGATAGATGATATAGTGACGACCTTTGATCCTAATTTGAGAGGTCAAATTTGATTGGCTTTAAAATCTAGGGAGCCTTTCATCTTTTTGTCATTAGATCCAAACCTTTAAATAACATAGATCATTAGATCTTTAAAAGTGCATGAGCTTTAAGTCAATAGGATAGGTTATATATAGGCTTAATTTAAATGATTAGTCTTAATTCTATCATATACATAAATATGATGAGCTTAAATCTAAGGTTTATTATGCTAATCCTAAGGTTGAAACATTAATGTGGTCCCTTTTAGACTTAGGTAAAAGTTTAGATGAGGTTTAACTTGATGGTATCACTAACATCAAATACATCCTCATGGGTATCAAATGATGGGAGTGAGACTATCAAATTAAATCCTATAATAAATTTTTATTGAGGTTTAACTTGATGGTCTTGCTAATGTCAAAGACATCTTCATGGGCATTAAATTATGGGAGCAAGACTGTCAAATTAAATCCTATAAGAACTTTTATTGAGGTTTAACTTGATGGACTTGCTAATGTCAAATATTTCCTTGTAGGCATCAAATGATGGGAATAAGACTGTCAAATTAAATCCCATAATAAATTTTTATTAATAAATCCTGAAGTTGGTACGTAGTTCCTCCTTGGTGATTTTGCACCATTAGATCATATCTCTAGGGAAGCAAGAGTTGTTGTATGGAAGTGTATGAAATTTAATTTAGGACCCAATATGCATAATGGTTTAGACTAAGGTTTTGGTCTTAATATGTTTTTTGTGTTAATAAACACAAAAGGCATTTTAAGATTGAAGCCTAAGCTAAACATTAGTGAAAGTCTTAGCAATAAATGAAAGGGACCCTTTGACTAAAAATTAGGTAACCAAAGTGGGAAGTAAAAAGGGCCTATGTATTGTTTTATATTAATTTTTGGTTATGTTGAAAACATGATTAAGCCTTAATATTAAATTATACTTAGGTTTATTCACAAAAATAAATATGGTTTCTTGATAAGTTTCTCTCATTTTTGAATTCAAATCATAGGGTTTTTCATTCAAGAACCCTCCCTTTCTTCATGGAAAATTTTATTCATCATCTAAAGACAACCATTAGTAGGGTTTGCACATAAATCAAAATAACAATCAAATATGTAGAGGTTCATTCCTTTTCAAGTGAGCAATCTTCAAATTTTAATAAAGAATGACCTTCCCAAAGTCAATTCAAGGTGCAGATGTTTTGAAACATTCACAAGGGTCCCTATTTTGTACAAGAAAAATAATGGGGGTATTTTTTTACCAACAAATGTGTGAAGGTTCAAATTGGCATATAAGTAAATCTTGATGTTTATCTTAGTCAAGGTCCTCTTCAAAGAATTTTGGTGAAAGGGTCCTAACACTGTATTATAGTTTAGGATGAAGAACATTAGTGAATAAGTATAAGAGGTTTCCATCTGACATATTTTGCTCAGATTTTTTAGACAATGTTTTCTATTGTTTAATGAGTACTTATGCCATTTTATATTCTAATTGTTTATAGTTGATAAAGTGGGATAGATTAATTTCTAGAAGGTCACTAGTTTGGAATTATTGGACTAAAACATTGAGTAGATTTTCCAAACTAGTGATCAAAAGAGTTTTAAGTTGGTTATACCAATATAAAGTGCCACCTAAAAAGTTTATATCTAATATTTTTGTGATAGGAAAGGTATTAAGTTTAACCCAATATTTATATAGATTTCTAAATCTTTTCAAATCCAAAGATGGATCTATGGATCCATTATAAGTAACATTTGAAACTATTCCCCCTATGTCAATGTTTTTAATTTGAGTAATAAGAGGTTCACTTTGTAAAGTTTAAATAGTTTTTTTAATAAGTGGATGTTGTGGTATAAGTTTACCATGTGTATTTCTAAGGGGAGTGGGGGAATCAGGATTTTGTGTTCCCCATTGAGTAGGTTGAGGTTGGTTTTGGATATACAATAATTATTTTTGCATTTGAAACATTTTATTTTCATTATTAGCTTGAAAATTAGCTAGTTGTTAAGATTTTTTAATAGTAATTGATTTGTTTGAATACTATTTTGAGTAGTAGAAGCAACATTAGATGCATTAGTATTATGTGAAGTAATAATAGTTTTAGATGTACTAGGAGTATGAGATGCACTAGTAGCATGTGAAACACTAGTAACATGAGAATCACTAGTAGTATGAGAAGAATTAGTATAGAATTGGGTATTAGTGTGGATGTTTTGAGGAGACTCACTAAAGGTCACACCTTCCATGTTTGTAGAAATACATGGCATGGAGGTGAAGGAAGACATGGAGGATGACATCATAGTATTAAAAGGAGACTTGATGTAAGGTAAAAGTGTGGAAGAAATAATGAAATTACTTGCCCTAAATCTTGTGAAAAAACTAGGTAAAGGTGAATGGGGTTCTCCAATATGAGGTCCCATCATGAGGTTATAAATGGTTAAAGGATCCTTACCTTTATATTGAGTATTTTAATTGATTAAGAGAATAATTTCAGTTGTACATTCAATATCATTTTTACCATTTGCATGAACAAGGGGTTAAGTTCCTTGAAAAAGGGATGAGTCTCATAGTAGTTTGAGTGGTAACATGGATATTGCTTTGATATAGGTTAGTTAATAAAAAATGTGTTTTTGTAAATTTATTAGGATTAGTGAAACTCGTCATATTAGTTTGATTTTGCTCTACAACATTGTCAAATATATGATATGTGATGAAGGAATTGAGTTAAACACTTATTATAATAGGTCAACTAGGTCAATTTAATTTTGCATGAAGATAAATAAAAAAAATTGTGAAAGATTGGGTTGAGATAGTTGACATAGTTTTGTATGGAGATAAATAGAATATCTTATAAAAGACTGTGTTAAGTTGGTCTATGTAGTTATATAAGATGATAAACAAAATAACATATAAAATAATGGGTTGATCTAGTTGACTTAGTTTTGTAGGTAGAAAAATGAAAAAATAGTCTGATTTTGGATGATGTAATCTTTAGTTGCATAAAATATAACTAAATACATAGCTAACTAGGTCAAACCAGTCAATCTAGTTACAACACATAACACAAATCTTGTATCAATGCTAGCTAATATAATTTTGCAATATAACTTTGAGTTTGAAAATAAAAAGCAATAATAGAGATTTTTTGAAGCTAACTAACTAATTTATTGAAAATTAAAATCAAGAAGATATACTAAGGGTTTTGATTGAAAGTGTAGGCTCCCAAAGATACTTGCTTATCCATTAGATAATGTTGACCAAATGTTATAGAGAACTGACTATGGAGGAATTACCATTCCCATATCCCATTAAACTAAATTTAAAGGGTAAGCTAGAAGTAACTTCTTAATACTAACCACTAACTAATGCACCACACAAACAAATAGATGGTTAGATTACTAAGGTTTAATAAAGAGGGAAATCATAGGCATTTCCAAAATACTATGAGGTGGGGGGAAACTAAAGACCATGTTTAGATCTATTATATGGCTATGATTATTGGGTTAAGAACCTCACACCATGGTATTTATACATTATAAAATAAGGAATATTAATATATTATTGAGTATTCCTCCATGATAGTAGTTAAGTTGTTTAAAAACTACCGATACATAGTTTCTAGGGAAAACCAAACAAAGTGAAAAATAAAGGTGAAAATCAAAGTTTTGAAAGTTATTTTATAGTTTTTGGAATGTAAATAAATAAAAAAAACTTAAACTTAAATTGAGTTTAATTACTATCCATGTAGGTTAATTACTATCCATGTAGGTTAATTACCATTTCTTTTATTAAGAGGAAAATAAATAAAATGACATCAAGTTGGTTGACCTAGTTATATAAACAACATAGAATAGAGTCAAGCTCATTGATGCAGTCTATAAAAGGATAGTCCAAAAAGGAACATAGTGGATCAAGTCCACTAAGTTTCTTGGATATAAATTAGATATATAAATAAGTTGATCTAGTCAACTTAGTTAACTATGAAACTATAGTTTTATAGAACTAAAAAACTAGGAAAAACAATACTAAAATTTGAATTTTGAAAAAGAGTGGGAAATGAAATTAATTTAAATTTTGATAGAGAGGAATTAATAATATGTTTAGAATGAAATTGGCACTATGAACTGAGTTGAATTGATCAATCTAGTAGTTTGTCTAAAGTTGAGTTTTTTTTAGTTGTGTTGTCCAGATAGATTTGTAGACCTACAAAGGGTAATATAAAATATTTAGATGGAGTCTAACTGGTCAACAGACTATAAATATAAATGATAAAACCAAATTAAACTATGATGAGTAGATTGACATAGTAAATTGAATGAAATGTATAAAAATAAAGGAATTGATCTAACAAATTTAGTTAGATGAAAAAAATAAGAAAATAAACTATATCAATAGGGTAATCTATTTTTTTCTATCTTTTGAAATTTATGCACAAAGAGTCAACAAAATTAACATGGTCACCTTAGTTGGAAAACCTTTGAAAAAGTTCCTTAACTAGGTCGACCAGGTTGATAAAGTGTATAAACCTACACACAAAGCTAAACAAAGTCAATAGGGTTGACTGAGTATAAAAACCTACACATAGAGTTTAAACTGGGTTGACAGGGTCAGTGGAGTATGAAAGCCTACACATAGAATGTTAAACTAGGTTAACAAGATTCGTCTAGTTGTATGTAAAGAAAAATTAAAAATATACAAGGGTTAGATTCACATCAGGTTCACTAGAATGTATGTAGATGAAACTAGATAGTTCTATAACTTATCCTACTTTATAATATTCAAGCTCAAAAAAGGTAATCAACTAACAAGTTTTTGGGGTACGTTTAAATCAGGATCATAACCAATAATGGATCTGATAAACCTACACTAAGGGATATCTTATCACAATATGGAAAAGGAGAGGTTTCCAAGGCCTCTAACCAAATTCTATCTTGTGATAACTATAGCTAGGTCTCTATGATTGTAAATAATATTAAACAAGATAATATACTAAATAACTATGAAAGCTAATCTAGTAAATGCATATGCAAGATAATATAGTGATCACCAAAGCTTGTGTCACACATGGTTAAGATAATAAAAATTAAATGATAAATATATCTATAACATAGAGAAGATATAAGTAAGAAGAGATACATACATATATATATATATATATATATATTAAATCTATAATATCTACTTACCAAAATATGAAGGGATTAGGAATATACTTACCTTTGTTGAATTGAACCCATCATGCCTCAATATCTCTCTTGTCCAATGGTGATTTTCAAGTGGTTGTTGCGATCTCATAAGTATCACAAATAAAAATCAACTCTAGGATAAAAGACCTATCCTATGCATTTAAGACTTCCACAATACAAGTGCTACTCCTTTAAAGAAAAAAACCTAAGTAATAAAACCTCCTATTGATTGTATAAGTACATTTATGAGTAGTATTGATGTGAAATTGATTCATCCTCTATTATAAATGAAATGAAAGGGGGTATATATAGCCACATATTGACCCTAAACCCTCATAAAAATTAATCCAATTGAGTTGGCTCGATCAACCTCGTTAGGTGGGAAATAGATTTTTTAGGTATTAAACTATGTCAACTTGGGATGACTTAGTTATATAACATGTGTTAAATCCCAAAATGGGTTCAACTCAAATTACCTAGTATGAGACATGGTAAAAATGGGTTTTTACTTAGTTGGGGGCTATTTTGGGTTGTGAGTTTGCTTAGGAAAGTGTATAAGTGGGGTTTTAAAGACTTGGGAAATGGATAGGAGTATATTGTATTAATTTTAAGTGGTGGTATATGTTCAAACAATCTTGTGAAACACCAAATCTCTACCAACCCCTTTCCTAGTACACCTTTTAAGGTGTGCACTCAAAGAGATTGAGATTTGATGGGTTCCTGCAAGAAAGACAACATCAATAATTGATAAATTTTAAAAATATTGTGTATAAAAATAGTAGGTTACACTAATATTTTATATAAAGGTCCATATAAGGGACACAATTCTATGTAAATTCAATGACCTATAAATATTTAAATGATTCATGATCCATAAGGCATGCACATATGTATCCACGATAGCTAAATTTTAAACATGCATGTAAAGTAGAGGGAACATATTACATATCATGAATACAAGGCTTCCCTAACAAGATATTGTAATTGATATAATTGGTCATGACTTGACATGTGGTGGTAATAGTTGTAAGTCCTAATGTGATATTTAATGTTATTTAACCCAAAACCTTACAAGGGATATTATCAAACCCTTAGATGTTCATATTAGAATAGTCTAACTTTTTAGTTTGTTTGTTGAGAAGTCAAAAGGAAATAAATATTAAAAATATTTAACCTTGGTCCATTACCCACTAAAAATCATTTGACACCCATATCACCAATTTGTGCTAAATGTATAATGGTAAATATTGTTTGATGATATGTTATGGTGGGAGATCCTCTTTTCTAAAAGATATAAAATATTTTGTCTATCATAAAGTGTTAATGATAGAATTAACATAATTAAGTTAAATATATATAGGTATAATGGTGTCACACAATATTTTATAAAACACATCTTTATACATGTTGGATTGTTGAAGTAACTCTAAAATGGAGACCTTGGTGGTAGTATTACTAAGTTGATCAAGGATATGGTATCATTAGGATCTATGATTATGTCACATCTATTGAACTCATTTAGTTATTACAACATAAACCACAAGGTATACCATAAGCCTATGGTGAATATTAGATGCAAGATGGTAGCTAAGATAATTTGGAGGTCTTGTGTTGGGAGGGAGAGAATAAACCAACTGGGCTCGTTGGCATCTAGTAGTGATAGGTGGTGAGTCAAAGTGAACCATGCAACAATAACAATTATAGGGAGGTATATTATTATTTTTTTAAATTGATATATATTTTAATTCTGTTATTAGATGAATTACGTAGGAGTTAATATGCAGCTTCAAAATATGCCATATAAAAGGAAAATAACATGTACATAAAACTATTACACTTTGTAGTAAGAAGTGATAAATAACTTCAGTCATTATTATCATGATAATTATGAAAATAAAAAATAAAATACTAAAATTAATTATAAATATGGAACAATAAAAACCCAATGGTAAGCTATGGTTTGTAATATTAGATAATAAGCAAGTTCACCAATATGTTTAATCAAATTTAAGATTTGTGTGAAAACCCTAGATGATAACACTACTATGAAAAATTAGGTGAATAATATAACAATGGTAACATTTACATTTTTGGAACTACTATTTTTTAAAATTTTACTAAAAATAGAAAAGTGTAAGGAAAAAATTAAGACTTAGCTATAAATTATGCCTCTAGGAGGAATCAATGTCTAAAACTTGCTATGCAAATAGGTCTAATGACTAGAATTAGGAATATAGAATTAAATATAAGCTTGGACAATAGCATTGGGAATATGAAACAAGAGGGGTGTCACTCTTGTCCAACCTAAGGAAATCATGTCCACTTTTAGTGAGGAAATTAGGGTTTTTGGGTTTTTGTACCTTCATCTATAGAGCCTATATTTGGGGTGGGATATTATGATTATTTGCATAGATCATTATGTAACTATTTTTCATTCAAAACCCTATATTTTTAAAATGTGAATACTAATGCAAATTAATGGAAAAAAATGATTCAATGGTTTAATTTTGGTAAGACCTCAACACCATATGTATTGAACACTACCTACATACCAATACTCTAAAGAGATATCAAACTTCATGTAGTTATCCCATGCTATAATGGTGTGTGAATAAATGGTGCAATGTGTTAGATTATAGTGAAATATTTATGTGATTGTCTTAACCATAAATTGTGACTTGTATAATTTATTCAAGTGAGATCTAGTCTACTAGGGATGTATGTAATCAAAATTGGGAGAAATAGGCATTCTACTCTTAGTGTGCAAGTGTGATTCTAGTTATTTTAGATGTGGAATCCTCCCTCCTTGTAAAATGGGTTGAAAAGTATTTATATATTCATATCATTGAAAATAATTTAAATGGGGATCATTATGGACATGGGATAACCTTCTTATAACTTTTAATTTAGAAAATTAATTGTTATTTGGTAGGAAGACAAGAGAGGGGCAAGGACACTAGAGCAGTATGTTATAGTCCCGCTTATAATAGTGTGTAAGGTGGTTGAAAGTGATCAAAAGGGGACCTAAAATAGGTCTAGAACTAAGTGTGAAAGAGAGTGGTCACAAGTGTATGATTTATTTTAAATGTCTAAAAATGCATCCTTATAGTTGGAATACGTTAATTAATGTGATATGTTTCCAAAATGGATATATATATATATATATATATATATATATATATATATATATATATATATATATATATCAACCCTCATTCGTTCCTCACCTAGCACAGACCTAACAACTCAAAATGAAACTTACCAAAGACACTCCATCAAGTATTCAAGTGAGTAAAGCTTACCTATTCTTTCATATTTCAATATTAGTCATAGGGATAACCCATTTATATGTTTAACATACTAAATTATCACTCTATGATCCATATTTTCCAAGTTAAAAGATATGTCACTTTATGTACTTGCTTATCACATGTCATATCCTGATACACACACAAGCCAACATGTAGGGGAGAAATAAATAAGTCTAAGGCCTTATTAAGAGTATTATATATGTATTTAGTTCCTAATACATAGGGGTCCTTTGGGTAGTTTGACATCATATGCCTACTAACCCAGTTTTCCACAATCACTCCAAGGGTGAAGAGCTAGAATTTGATCATTTGACAAAGAGTGAAAACCTGTTCATGAAATATGAACAAATAATATTAAAGGTGATAAAAAACATATAAGGATCCAAGTGGTCACACTCATATCTAGTCAATATTTTATACTAGACACCTTTGTCCAAGCCAGATAGTAGCATCGATATAACCATCCAAATCTAATGCAAGCATTAGAGGCCATAAAATGTAATTTTATAGAATTTGATGATTGATCTAGAATATATATCCATTATAATTATAGCCTAATCTATATCAAATCTTCATGCACATAGTAAACCAATTAAGTACTCTTATTTCTAATTTATTACAATATCAATTAATAGTTGTACTTTCCATTTTTTACATATCTTAGCATTTAAATTCAAAACATTTTTTTATCTAAGTTTGTAAATTAATTAGCTTGATATATATATATATATATATATATATATCACCCTTATGTTTATTCATTTTCATATTCTTAACCCTATACCATATTGACCAATCTTAATTTAGGGTTAAATAACAGCTAAAGTAGGAAGCAAAAGCAATCTACAAAGAGAATGAAATGATGGGTGTTTGTAAGGAGGGCCTTAACTAAGGTCTTACTATGAAACTTAAAAATTAAAGAGTATTTTTTTATTTTTGGGAATAACAAATTTTTATTCCTATTTAATAAATAGGTTTGAGTAGGAGAAATAAATAAATAATATTCATAATTAAAGCTATTGATTTATGAAATTAAATTTCAATTAAACCTTTTTAAAAAA
The DNA here is from genome assembly GCA_037957365.1 of Torreya grandis. Classification (NCBI taxonomy): domain Eukaryota; kingdom Viridiplantae; phylum Streptophyta; class Pinopsida; order Cupressales; family Taxaceae; genus Torreya; species Torreya grandis. The sequence continues at coordinate 1,956,118 of JARHVA010000556.1, forward strand.
AATAGCAATGAGAGAGATAAAATTAAACTTAGCTTATTTTAGACTATTCTGATTGAGACAGGGTCCAAAAATTTGTGTATAGGACTAGGACACTATCAAAAATAGGATCTTGTACTTCATTTTATAATTGGATAGGAGCAATGAAACTAGACACCCTAAGCTCTAGTGCTATAGTCCTTCTCTGGCACTATTGTCCCAAGGGTTTAATATTTCTAGGTTTTTTTCACCTACTCAGTTTGATCTTGTGCACCAATTTTTAGGTCCTCTCTATCAATAGAGCTCCTTTTAAATTTGATTCTTTGTGTACTTTTATCTTATATGAAATTGAAAGAAAATTTAGTAAATAGGGAAAAGGGGTTAGTGTATGTAATATACACTCAACATGCTTCACACCTCATGTGTGGGCATGCTACCTACATACCAATAATATGAGGAGGAATCAAGCCATATGTATTTCTACCTTTAAAAGTGTTTAGTGCAATAGTGAATGAAATGTAATAAATGCTAAAATTATTTATTCTTGAGGTGACTAGGGACTAGTGTAAGGTCTTGAATTGGATTGAAAGTGTATACGCTGGTTGTATGTAGAGAATAAGGAAGCTTTTTTGAGTGGTCTTGCTTGTATTCTTGATTTCTTGAGTGATAATTTCCAACCCTTTCTAAATGATCTTTGAATGGGATTTTATAGGGATCTATTGATCATGGGTTAAATGAAACCAAACTAGACCAACACAATGAACAAGAGGAATTGGGTAAAAATGGTAATCTGGGCTCAAATTGTGATTGGATAGGAACAATAAAAAGGGGACACCCTAGGGTCCAATGTTATAGTCCAACTTTGGTGCTATTGTCTTGAGTAGATGAGACCTGGGGGGGATGGATTAGTCATGAAAATAGGGTCTTGGCTTAGCTAGGGTCAAGTCTAGAAGGCCACAAATGACTAGGAATTACTAAAAAAAAGCATGAGATGGTTATGAGAGAAAGAAAGAGGGACCTAAGGTTTGGGTGTCATTAGCCATGCTCAAGTTACCAATTTTTTCATTTTATATGACTATATTTCCCCCCCTCTTTATTATATTGATGTAGAAAATCAAAATACTAGGATAAAGGAAAATAGAAAGCGTACCTAAACTTACCTATAAAGTTGAATCCCATTAAGCTTGTGATATTGAGTAATGATGGATAGTGCATAGAGATCACATTGTGTAAGTGTGAATATGTGAAAGGAAAATAAAGAGTTTACCAGTTATTATTATATACAATATAAAATAAAAACTTACAAAGCTTGGTAAGAGAGAGGTAGAGAAAGGAATGAATACACCTCATAGGGTATGCAAACCAATACAAAAGTTGTTGTGATACTGAGTAATGTTGGATGTGATAGATGAATTTGTTGAAAAATTTATATCATGAATGGAAGTAAGTGCTCAATTCCTTGGAAAGTGGCTCAAGAATGCAAAGTTTGGCCCTTTGGCTCCATAATTTCCCACTAAGTGAAGCTAGATGATCATGCATGTGATAATTAATGTCTAGAATATGTGTCTAATCCATTTGAAAAGGTGGCTCAATAATATAAAGGATAGACCTTTCACTCCATCATTGCCCTTTGAAGTGAAGCTAAGAACTGATACAAGTATGTATGGATGTGTATGTCATATGAGATGGCTTCTAAACAACCTAAATGCTCTAGAAATTTGACAATGTGGCATGGATAGCTAAATATGTGCTAGAAACTAGGCCAATTTTGGCCAACTCAAAAAATATGGAGGTTAGGTTTATATGAAACCAAAACTAAAAATTTGACTTAGCCACTTAGGAACTTGGGTAATTTAGAATGTAGAGGTTAGAGTTATATTAAATCCACTCCAAAATGATGCCAACCACTTATATATGGAATAAGGCATGCAACTACTGAGAATTCTTGAGTAATGCAAAAAATTGAAAGAAAAGAAAAAAAAGTTTTGTGCAATCTACCCTTAATAATTGGTGTCTAAAACATGGATTCTAATCTGGATGTTATACTAACTATCATATCTAAAACTAGAAGTGTGAACAAATCATGTCATGTATGATGCCCCCTATATCTAGATTCTCTAAGAGAACTATACTAAAAACTACTGATCTAAACTAGTTTGATTATGTAAAAATGCAACTGAACTTACCTTTCTACTTGCTTATGGAAAACCTAGTTTTTTTATTGTTTAGATAAGAGTGATAAAAATGAACATTATGGTGTCTGACACTTAGTCCAACCTCAACACTATTGTCCTAGGCTAAAATTGATCACTATTCTAGAATTTTGACTATCCACCTAGTCTATTCTAAGTGGTTTGATGATTGGTTATTATTTTGGTTGTTTTGAAATTGGATTTTTCAACTGATTAGGAGCTTTAATATCTATCACAAAACCCCTATTTATTTCCTCCTTTTTTGAGGGTAGGAATATGTACCCTACAATAACTTCCCTCAAAATAAAAATCCATACAAGTGTATTAAGTTATAAATATACATGATATAACAACGATAATCAATAAGATATCTTAAGATATAACATGGTTTGATTTGAGATATTGTTAGATCAATAAGGGTATGCCTAGATAGATGTAACAATGTGATAGCATGTGCAATGTTCTTTAATTGAATTGAAACTAAAAATGTTAGTTGTTAGTTTTTAGTTAGAGGGATGGAGCATGATGTCCATAATGGCATCAAGAGAATAGAAAAATGCATGATATGAATCATGGCATTACAACAATTGAGAAGAAATCAAGCAACAAACACACAAAGCAAGAAACATACAAGGGTGGCCAAGGGGCCACACAAACAAGGGACATGGACACATGTCACTCAAATGAGAAAGCAATCATACAAGGCATGTTCAAATGCCATATGCACATACAAGTGAAATAAACAATGCTAGCACAAGGGTGATAGGCTCATATAAGAGTAAAAGAAAAGGACATTGGAAAATGTCCTAAGACACACACATGAATAGAAGTAAAGGACATTAGTAAATGTCTTAAGGCACATATGGGAGATAATTAGGAACTATAACTACAATCGAAAAAGCTACACCAAAAAAGAAGAGAAAGCATGTAATAATTGATAAGATAGAATCACATCTAACTAATCAAAGCAAGAGTTAAATTATGCAAGACATGTTTAGTACAATACTAGGTATATGCTAAGAGATATAAATGCTAGATACTAGTGAAATATCGATATAATAATCTATATAATCTAGTAAGTAATGTACACCAACATGATAACTTAGAGTGTGTAGTATAGAAATGAAATAACCTCGATCATGTAGTCATGTATAAGATGCCCCTAAGGGGAATATGTATTGATGTGTGTCTTGAATGTAGAAATAGTAAGTCCCCTAAATGGGTAGAGTGAAGCAATCAAGTAGCTAGATATCACTAATCACACTCAAATAAGATCAAGTGAAACATGGTAATGTAGATAAATTGACATACAATAGAATGAAACAAAAAATGTAAGTCCTAGCATGATATTAACAATGTAAAACATGGATGATTCATATAATTGAAATGTTTTTTGGTGTTTTATTATATTTGAATGTTTTTGGATTTTTTCTTGAAATGTTATATTGTTTTTATATTTTGAATTTTTTGAACTATGTATAATCAAGTAGAAGAGATTATGTATAAGAAAAGCTAGAAAGATATGAAACTAACCAATGAATCTCATGCGAGACTCCATATCATGGTGTCTTATATCAAGGAGTGAAATCATGTGTGATCATAAAGTATGATGGAAATGCTGAAACTGTGGCTCTAAAATTTATATCTACTATAAATGTTCTAAAATATCTAAATTAAAAATTGACCGTGTGGTCCTTTTGTAACTCTAAGAAGTGGATGAAACTATAGGGATATTAAGGACCAATCTAGAAGTAGGAGAATCTCTCTGAACATGTGCTCTATGTGTATACACATGAGATCTCAATGAAACTACTTTGGGTGTGAATACTATAGCTGGAAGCTATCTAGAATCTTAAAGCTGTAGAGGTGTATGAATCCTCTATATTGGTGATGGATGCCTTAGCTATGTCTAAATCTAGAGTGGAAGAGGAAATAAAACTAAAGGAGAAGCTAAAACTGGTGGCAAAACTAAAACTAGTGGCAAAACTAAAACTAGTGGTGAAACTAAAACTGGTAGATGGCTCTAAGGTAGGGAGTGGTAACTCATATGGAACTCCACCAATTGTAACAACCTAATTAGCATGAATGAATTTCATGCATTTATGAATTTTATAAGTTATTTCTTTGATTTTTTGAATCTGTGGTGAACCAAGTAACATATCAAAAACTCCTATGTTGGAACTATAGTGAATGGTGTGGCCATATGTGTAAGACCAGCCTGTAGTGGAAGTACTATCTCACCTAATGAACTCTATAGATGAACACTGAAGTCACTAATAACTATGTTTTTTAGAGTGATATCTTGCTCTGAATAACCTAAATGTTGTAATAGTGTCAAGGTGCACATGTTAAGACTAAAACCTTTGCCAATAAGCACATTACAAATAAGTTGATTATAAATGTGAGCTCTGATAAAGAGTGCATGATAATCTAAATCATCCTCAATGATCTCCTATTCTGAGAAGGAGATATAAGGTCTATTTGGAACTCTAGAATTGTATACACCAATCATGTTGCTCAAAGGATGTAACTCAACTAAAGGTGCTCTATCTATATTTGGTGATGGATGTGCATGATATGCATGATGAACCCCTAATGTGTCCCATGTATCTTATTTTGAATGTTATGTAAATAGATATGAAAATATTTTAAATGATATATCAAGTGTTTTCTTTGTTGGTGGAGGCTCAACTAAAGTGCCAAGATCAATATCATTTGAATCTATTAGGTCCTTTATCTTGTGCTTTAAATTGATGCATCTATTTGTCATATGGCTTGATGCCCTATGGTAGTCATAAAATTCCTATTGATCATATCCCTTTGAAAGAGGATTTGTTGGATCAACTTCTCAAATAGGAGTAAGAGATATGATATTACAATCCAATAGCTATTGTAAAACCTTGGTTGGAGAAACTAGAAGATGTGAAAAATTATATTGAGGGGGTGCTAACAAAACTATTCACTGAGGAGGCTCTGAAGCTACATTAGCTATAAGCTGATTTTTACCTTTAATATCATTGAACTTAACCTTATATGGGACTTTGTTATTACTCTTATTATTTATTTAAGATGTATTAGTGTACTTTAGTTTGCCCATTGAAATTAGTTTGACTTCTCTTTCCTTTAATGTGTGACATAATTTAGTGAAGGAAGAGAATCATTTGAACCTGATTAATTTATGAAATGGTAGTAGAAGACTTTGTTTGAAAAATTTTAGCAACTCCTGATCTATGATGGGGCTAGTAATCTTAGCCAAGATGGTCTTATACTGAAGAACATAGTTTGTGAGATGCTCATTTGCTCATTGTTTCTATTGAGAAATTTGAGCATATGGAAACTTATCACCAATTTTGATACTAAAGTATGCTAGGAACATATCAAATAAAGGATTGAATGCATTGATTGACTAATTTGATAGATTATAGAAGCATTGTAAAGCATAATACTTTAGGCTCTATGGAAATATCTTGGTAAGTATCCAGTCATTTAGTGCATAGTCTAAGCATGCTATGTGAAATGTTCTTAAATGTGTCTCTAGATCACCCTTACCATCATAAAGAGTAAGCTTGGGTTGAAGAAAACCTTGTGTCAAGGGTGTAGAAGCAATGTGATGTGTCAATGGTGTATGAAATAAAGTAAAATAATTTAAAGACTATGTAGGTCTAGAGGTACATTTCTCAAGATGTTGAACCTTGGATTGAAGAGATCTTATCTCTTGCACAAAGGCTACCACATTAGGAGACAAAGATGTACTAGTTGTAGCTAGTGGTATAGAATAAGTTTGGGTTGTTATAGGGGGTTGTTGAGACATAATTACCCCCTTAGTGTCATTTTCAACTAGTTTCTCTAAAGGAATGAAAGATTGAACTTGTTTAGCCTTTTTAATTTCCATGATAGATTGCAAGATAAGAGTATGATCTCAAGGTTATTCCCTGATTATTTCTATAAAACTTTGTAAAATCAAATCTTTGTTGAGGACAACTTATTTATCAATAATAGGTGGAGGTGGATCAATAGTCCAATGTTGTGGAGCATGAGCATCAGTGTGTACATCACCATTGTTATTTTCATACTACTCATTATTAGAGTTATCCTCACAAAAATATGTGTAATTTGAATGTGTAGAATTTATAACAGGGACTTGAGCTAGTTATTTGTCCATGGTGTATAATCAGATTGAAGGAATTTAGGTGAATTTGAGAGGATTATCACTAAGTCTTGCACTTCATACTAAAGGAAGAGATGCAAGGAAGTTAAGTGGCATAAAGAAAAAAACTTCGATAATAGTATAAAATATTAAACTAATATAATCTAAACAAGGAACTAGAATATGCATAGAAAGGATATGGAGCTCCCAAACATGTAAGGTGATACCTCAAGAAGTAAAATAGGAGCTAGTACATGCAACTAGGGATTTTTCAAAAATATTTTTACAAAATACTATGAATTTTTGAAATTGAATTTGAATTTTTGAGTTAGGTATTCAAGAAAAAATTTAGGAACTTATGGGAAAGTGTTTGATTTAATGGTACCTAGTATATGCAACTAGGGTTTTGAGAAAATTAAATTTTTGAAAATTACTATGAAGTTTTAAAATTTGAAGTGATTTTCTAATTTTAATAAGCAACTAAAAATTCAAAAAATTATTGGAAAATTATTGGGAGCTAGTTGATGCAAATAGGGTTTGAAATAAATTTATTTTAAAATTTACTACAAAATTTTACAATTTGAAATAAATTTCTGATTTATATATACAAGCAAAACATCGAGAAATTATTGGATTAATGCTGGAAAATTATTGGGACCTAGTGTATGCAACTAGGGTTTGAAATAAATTTATTTTAAAATTTACTAAAATTTTTTAAAATTTGAGAGGAATTTTTTATTTTAATATTCAAGAAAAAATTTAGAAATTAATGGTAAAAGTCAGCTAGGAGTTTACCCTAAGGTTTCTAGGGTTTTTATATGAAATTCAAAGTAAGTCAAGTTCACTAAATGATTTGTTATTTTTGAGAATAAAGAAGTCTTATTCCTATTTAATAAAGAAGTCTAAGTAGGATAAATTAGTAAATAATATTCCTAATTAAAGATATTGATTTGTGAAATTAAATTACAATTAGACGTTTTCTAAAAAATAGTATTGAGAGAGAGAAAATTAAACTTAGCTTATTCTGGACTATTCTGACTAAGACAAGGTCTATAAATTTGTGTGAAGGACTAGGACACTATCAAAAATAAGATCTTGGACTTCATTTTTTTATTGGATATGAGTGTTAGAACTAGATATCATGGAATCTAGCATTATATTCCCTCTTCAATGTTGTTATCCTTGGGATTTAAGCTTTTTGGATTTTGTTCACGTGTTTAGTGTGAGTGTATGCACTAATTTTTAGGTCTTCACTATCAACAAATCTCCATGTAGATTTGATTATTTGTGTACTTTTATATTCTATGCAATTTAAATAATTTTTGGCAAATGGGAAAAAGGGTTTAGTGTGTGTAAAATGCAATGGACATGTTTTACACCCCATGTGTGGGCATGCTACATACATACCAATACTCCAAGGAGGGATCAAGCCATATTTAGTTATCCCTTTAAGAGTGATTGGTGAAATAGTGAATTAAATGTAAGAAATGATAAAACTAGGTATGTTTGAGATGACTAGGGACTTGTGTAAGGTCTTAAATTGGCTTGAATGTTTATAGGCTTGTTGTATGCAGGGAATAGGGAAGATTGCTTGAGAGGTCTTGCTTGATTTAGTGATATTTTCTAACCCTTTCCAAATGATATTTGAATGGGATTTTATAAGAATAGATTAGTCATGGTTTAGATGAAACTAGACAAGGTTGACATAATAAATAAGAGGAATCAGGTAAAAATGGTAATCTGGGCTTCAATTATGACTGGATAGGAGCGTTGAAAAGGGGACACCTTAGGGTCTAGTGTTATAGTCCAAATTTGGAACTATTTTATTGAATAGAAGAGACATGGGGGGATGGATTAATCATGAAGAGAGGGTCCTAGCTTAACTAGGGTTAATTTTAGAAGGCCGTAGATGATTGGGAATCAGTGAAAATAAGCCTAAGAGGGTTATGAGATCAAGCAAGAGGAACCTAAGGATTGGGTGTCATTAGCCATGCTCAAGTTACTAATTTTTGTATTTTATATGACTACAAAGAGTTAGGAGGAATAAGTAACATAAATAAACCAAAGGGTAGATAAAGTGATAAAAATGAACTAGAGAAAAAGATTTCAAGGTTAATTAAACAAGAAAATAGGTGCTTATGAGGAACAAATAGGTCCTATCCATAATATTATGATGCAAAATCACAAAATGAAAAAACCGAAAGTGATGTTACAAATACATAAGGAAAAAAGCTAGGAACTAAGGTTAATGTGTAAAAATATAAACCTAGTGGTGTGTATAGAAGCAAAGTTGATGTTATGTTACATAACATAAATTATAAGTAATACATGTAATAATGTTATATCCATAGTATATATAATACTAAGTAAAAACATGGAAGTAAATCATACTAGGAGAGAAATACAAAAATAACATGTAATTAAGCAAAGTATTTCTTTATAAACTAAGCATTGGTTAGTTCTTTAAAGATGTGTTTGTTATTATTGTTGAGCCCCAAATCCACCTAAGTATAGGATTTGTGTCAACACAACAAACACTTGGGCATGAGGAAATCCCTTGGTATGATTGTTTTGTCATCTTGTTGTGCTAGCTAGAAAATAGCTAACCAACTCCCTTTTGACTCAATCATCATCCATAAGTAGGCACATGAGACAATCATAACATAATAAAAGTAGGGTAGTGGAGCTAGTGGAATGATTGCATCTAACATTAGATCAACACCTATCATGATCCTTTCACTTGAGCACTAAGATGTTCCCAAGTGCTATAAAATCCAAACTAATCTAATTAGTGGGAGAGAAAAGATATTGGAGTAGTGAAGCTCTGCATGATTGGTTATAGATGCTATGTTCACTATTAGAGCTTAGATTTTAGTTTTGAATGCCTCTAAGGCTCCCCATTGTAGTGCACAAGCTTGTCTATGATCCTCTAGGATTTTAATAGCTTTAAGATGAGTATTTTCTTAGTTTATACACACACACACACACACACACACACACACACACACACACACACACACACACACACACACACACACACACACACACACACACACACACACACACACACACACACACACACACACACACACACACTATGTATTTTAGCCTTATTAATGATGGTGTTGAGTTCAACATACCTCTATTTCTTAAAATGGGGACCCTTGTTTCAAATCATGAAAATTTGTGCTCTAAAATTGAAAAATAGGAGAATTAGGTGTAGATGACTTTCAAATTGAAGGTATTTAACCAAATGGGATCCTAAGTTTTAAAGTCATCCACCCCTGGATCTCACCTATCCTTATCTCTCATATTTACATAATCCTTATCAATTTCTCTCTAACTATTGCTAATAACTATTGTTGGTGTTTCTTTATTGTAGAATTAATGAATAATGACTAGATTCAGGGCCTAATATGTTTTTTAATCTAAAATTTTAGTTCAAAGTTGATAGGAACTTTTATTTTTATGTGAGAAAAATTATCATGCCATAGACTTAGTTTAATTTTAATCCTGAGGCTTAGTTGAGTTTTTCAACATGACCAAACCTCATGCTAAAAATATTATACTTGGTCTCTTTTATGTCCCGTGACCCCTTTGTTCCCTTTTATCCTATCTTAGTCTAAATAAATGCATGGTCCCTTTGTTATAAATCTTAGCCTAAAGCCTTACCTTAAGGTTTATCGTATTTATTAATAAAATAAAAACCTTAGTCTAAGACTTTATGCTATGAATTTTATTATATGGGGTCCCTTATATTATGTCCCTAACTTAGCTTAAAGCCTTATTCATATTTATTAATATAAATAAAAAGATTATGTTTATAACTTATCTTAAACTTTTTATCCTATGTTTTTTTATATATTCTTGAGCCTGAATTAAACATTGTGTTTGTATGTAGGATCAATGACCCTCATTTACTTGGGCAAAGTTAATCTAATGATGCAAGATCAAAATAGGAAACTAAGCACAAGAAATAATCTCAATCAACCCCATGGATTGTAATTAGATGATGTGATTTTAATCAGATGAGGAAGATCCAATGATGTATAATCTGAGTTTAAAGTTAAGCCATGATCAAAAGGTTAAATCCCAAGTAGGTACCCAAGATCAATGGTCCACATTTGCTTAGATGAAATTGATCTAATAGAGCATGATGGGCATTGACAATTCAAATCCCCAAGATGATGAAAAGTTTCATGAGTTCATTAATAGGATATTAAGAAACCAATGGTGGTGCACCCCTCAAATCATGATCTAATGGAGCCCATTTTCCTAGATAGAAGTGATCCAATGGTGTGAGATAGACATTGAATTTTTAACAAATATATAAGAAAATACAAGATTACCACATGGAAAAAGAATGTTAACATGGTGAGATAATAGAATATGGAGTGAAAAAATCCCATATAGGTCATAAGTGTCACCATTTTGGTAAAAGACCAGTGAGTATCCAATGGCATTGGACCCCTCAGATCTTGATCTGATGGAGCACATTTGCCCACCCAAACAAGATCTAATGATGCATGATCACCATTAAATTTTTAATGAATCTCAAATCTAAAATGGTAATAACATGTGTCATAACTAAGAAACATAGTAGAGGTAGATAATGGCATTAAAGTCCTGGGATTGAGATCAATGATTCATGTTAATCCATGTAAGGATGATCAGATAGTGTGAGATCAAAGATAAATTTTCAAAGGAAATGATCATATTTTTGAATAGTGATGAGTTAAATGCCATATAGGTGCCATGATAATGCCACAGTGATTTCATGCAAGCAAAACATGGTAAATTTGAATATTTTGTGGACTTACAAGAGACAAAAGTATATACAGGAAAGTCTAAATGAAAATTTAAAGCATGTAACTTGTGATTTGAGATCATAAATGCTAAGCATTGTTAAAACCTTTAAAAGGCCATAAACACATACAAAATCCCTAGTTTGGCCTTGTATTCACCATAATTGAGCCAATGGGAACTGAATGGTTACTTGTATAAAGATAATTTGATCTAGAGTCCACTAATGAGCAATTTAAAAGGATTTACAATAACTAGGGGATCT
>JARHVA010000556.1:4585000-4682500 GCA_037957365.1 Torreya grandis
ACCCCCTCTCTCCTATTTTTATTATTTTCATTCAACCTACTCACCACCACCTTCTCTTCCATTAATGATTGCTTAAACCGACCAAATAAATGCATGCAAAAATAGCTCAATAGACTCCCTATTTATTTTTATTCACTAACATGAAAATATATAGTAGACTCTATTAATTTCAAAAAATTATGCTTAATAAAATTCAAAGGATGATTAGGAACACTAATCATATTGAGGCTTCTATTGAATCCCTTAAAAAATCATTTTATGTTCTTTATAAAATTTGCATGACATTGACTTAAACAATCAATCACAGACCAACTAAACCATAAGTCACATAACCACCAATTTTTTATTCCATTAACCAATATAAACTTATTTGATAACTAATGTATTCTCATGCAATGACTATCAATCAAAAATAATAATGTCTATATGGCATGGGAATTTAACTAGGCATTACAAGACTATAGTTTAATGTTAAAATGCTATCCACAAACATACATAGCATTTATAATGATTTCCTAAAATAATTTAATAATTAAACTAAATATAATCATTTATCTAATATATATTATGAATATCAATCCTTTGATCAAAAAATTAATCAAATACAATATATTTTAAAATAATGTTATTTATCTTTTGACATTATAATATTGTAATAATAATATTTAATTATTATTTTCTAAATCTTATAGATTGAGTAATGATTATGGAATCCATCAAAACATCATAATGTTATTATATAAATCCATACTTAATAAGATTTTGAGATAAGTAAAAAAAAATCACCCATTTAGCCAAAATATTAGTCAAATAAGATGAGCTACATAAGATCACTAAATTATCGAAAATGTAAAAGGAACACACTAATTATTTAAACATAAAAAAAACATACTATAAATATCTATCAAACAAAAAAATCATGAACTAAAAATTTGGTGTACATAATGATTTATGTATTCATTCTCTGTCATACCCTAACATATTCATCTAAACCACCCTCTTTGATGATGCTCTCCCTCTATCACAATCTGACGGAAGAACCTATCCTACATCCACCTCACAACAATGAAGGTAGTTATCTTTAAAAATCATCATATCCAAAAAATAATATGGTATAATAATCAAACATGATCACAATATAAAGAATTTAAAATTACCACTAACTCATAGCAAAGTAATCATGTAAATTAAGCAACACAAACTATCCCATAATCAGCATATGTCATTAAGATTAATCAAATATTAGTTAATCAACCATTAAATCATAATAATCCATAGATTAAATAGGTTTTTTAGCTTAGCGAGAAATTAGGATGTGACATTCCTCCCCCTAAATATGGTCATTGTCTCGATGACATTTATTCAAACATAATTTATGAATTTAAAACATTATTTAATAGAAAATAATATAATATGTAACACCAAATCAAGTAAATAAATGTGGAAACAAATTGTAAAACTCATCATAGTCCTCTATAGTGGCATTATCATTAGAGTATTGGTCCCACAGGACCTTGCACTGTGACACTTCTATATTATGTAAATTGAGTTTGTGAGTGTCAATTACTATAATTGGTCTACCATAACCACCCTATGGTCTAAAATGTATAAAGCATTCCAATCCAACACATGTGAAGGATCAACAACATAATTTTTAAGATAAGATACATGGAAGACAAAGACATTATGTAAAAGAGATAGATATGGTGATAATGTAACCCTATATGCTATAGTTTTGACCACTTGCAAAACCTCAAAGGTTACCACATATCTCGATGAAAGTTTTGCTAACTCCTTGAATTTAGTTAAGCTTTACTGAGTCTTAACCTACATAAACACTTTATCACCAATAGAAAACTACCTAGCTATTCTATTTAGATAAACATAACATTTTATATATCATTAGTCTTGGTTAAGAATGACTGATTATCCTAACTTGATCTTCCATTTTGAAAGCATCTTGGGTTCAAAGACTACTTGTCTTTCAACTTGTCCCCAATTGATTGGTGTTCTACACCTCCTTCCATATAATTCTTCAATTAGAGCATCTTTAATGTTGATTGATATGATTTTTTGTAATCAAAATCAATCAATGGAAGGTACTCCTCTCACTTGTATTGTTTATCCATACAATACATATAAATGAGATTTTATAATACCTAGTTAACTCACTCTATCTGTCCATAAATTTGTGGGTGATATGAATTGATGAAGTTTAATTACATACATAGAGCTAAGTTTAGAGTCAACCAAAATCTAGAAGTTATTATTGGATCTCGATCCAAAATGATATTCTTTATAAAACCATGAAACCACTACACTTCATTCATGAATCTCTTCACAAGCATAGGTGCATCATATGTCAAGTTGCCTAGTATGAAGTGAGCTACTTTAGTTAGTTTTTTAAATATAAAAAATATCATGTCATGTCTATTCCATGATATTGGTAAACCTTGGAAAAAGTTCATACTGATCACCTACCACTTCCATTCTAGTATACCATGCAGATACAACAATCGAGACAAATGAATATGTTTAGCTTTCACATGCTGACATTCAAAATAAAAAAGCACAAATTTGATACATCTCTCTTTATTCCTCTATAGAAATAAAGTGGTCTAAGCTCAACCATGATCTTGGTTACTCCTAGATGTCTTGAATATAGGACATTATGTAGTTCCTTTAGCACTATGCTCCTCAAATTCTCTCTAGCAGGTATACACATCTTATTATTGTACCACAAAATATCATCATTATCTATCCTAAATCCCTTATACTTAGGATTTTGATCATTCTTAGATAATGCTTTCTTGACCTGATTATAGAAACCATTTCTTAGTGATAATTTAATCAATTGATTCTTAAAAGTACTCCTGATAGTATCTATGACTGCTATTTACCTCATACAACTAAGATCATCAGCTACTCTATTTTTCTTGCCTTTGATATAATTAATATCAAAAAAATAATTATAAAATAAATCCAACCATCATCTTTGATGATAATTTAAATTTAGTTGGTTAAATATGTACTTGAGTCCCAAGTTATCAATCTAGAGCTCAAATGGTTTTTCCAATAGATAATGCCTCCAAAATTCCAAAGAATGCATTATTGCCATAAGTTATAGGTCATGAGGGACTTAATTCACCTCATATGGATTCATTTTATTAAACTCATAGGCTACCAATGAACCATCCTACATAAGAAATCCTCTAATTCCATCCCTAGATGCATTGGTGATCACTAAGAATTCACCATTAGGATCAGGAACTCTTAGCACTAGTGCTAAATTAATCCCCCTTTTTAGTTCTTGAAAGGTTACCTCATACTTATCTAACCAGATGAAACTTTTATTATTTTGCTAAATAGAGGTAATTGGATTATCTGTCTTAAAAAATTTAGAATGAATTTCCTATAATATCTCATTAATCCCATTAAATTCCTTACCTCATGCATATTCTTTGGTGTTTTCCACTCCATAATGGCTCTCATATTTGATAGATCTATTGAAATACCATCCAAAGAGATAATATGTCCTAAATACTACATTTTATTTTGGAAAAATTCACATTTAGACAACTTACCATATAATTTATGATTCTACAAACATTGCAAAATTAGTTATAGATGCTATAAGTGATCTTACTCATCCTTAGATTAAATGAGTATATCATCAAGAAATACAAAATGTAAAAAGATCTAGGTAATATTTGAACACATTGTTCATAAGATTTATAAAATGCTACTAGAGCATTTGTCAATCCAAATGGTAACACACTAAATTTGTAGTGCCCATATCGAGTCTTGGATGCTATTTTTGGAATATCCTCTTCACAAATCCTCAACTAATGATACCCTACTCTAAGATAAATCTTAAAAAAGATTATAACCCCTTGAATTTGATCAAAGAGATCATCAATGCATGGCTATATATATATATATATATATATATATATATATATATATATATATATATAGGATGACACTCTTTGCTTGTGTATAGACTATAAGATGTTAAATAAATAATTATCAAGAATATATATATATATATATATATATATATATATATATATATATATATTCTTGATAATTATTTATTTAACATCTTATAGTCTATACACAAGCAAAGAGTGTCATCCTTCTTCTTGATGAAGACAACTAGAGCACCCCATGGTGACACACTTGGTTGACTCAACCCTTTCAATAATAACTCCTAAAGTTATGCCTTTAACTCAAATAATTCAATGGTTGTCATTATATATGTCACCTTAGACTATGGTTCTAATATAGGTATGATATTAATTGAGATATCAATCTCATGTTAGGTGGGAATCCTAGTAATTATTTTAGAAACACATCATGAAAGCTTATAATAAAATGATAATCTTTGATACATGGTTTTTAATTTTTTCACATATGATTTATCTTAATGACAAATTCTTGGCATCCCTTTTTTTGAGTTTTTTTGAGTTAAATTTCAAAATTTACCTTAGTTTTAACTCCCTTTTCTCACCTTGAAGTTGTGTTTGATTTTCAAAATCATCTTGATGCTCAACCTTCTTCAAAAAATAGTCAACCTTGGCTTGATGATTCATAATCCAATTGAATCCTAGGATCACATCATATGATCCCAATGTTGTTACATAAATATCTACTACTATACTAAACTTAGGCTACCTAATCTCTATTTTGAATAGATAATTGTCAGCTTTGACCTTTGACTCATTACCATATTGTATTGACTACTATAAATGATTGAACATAATACCTGATAGTTATATGGGCAAGGTTTGATACTCAACCTATCAATCATCAACAACTACATGAATCTATTATTGAAATGTACTTTACTAAGAAGTTAAACCCTTGTTCTTTAATTTATCCTAAAGACATTTTCAATACAAAATGGTCACCTCCACATATAAAACAACCTCCAACTAGTCCTTTCTTCTCAGTCTATTAGTTTCCTTTGAAACCACCCTTGAAACCATTGCCAAGTTTTTTGGTCCCTAAACCATTATTGAACTTAGTGTTCTAATTATTGAAATGACCCTTGAAATATATACTCCTCTACTTCCAGTTATTCTTATTGAATTTTTGTTTTTTTGAATTTATCTCTGACTTGGGCAAGATATTTTGATTTCTATTTTTTATTAACCGCCTTATTGAATACTTGATCCATGGTAGATGGACCAAGCACATATAATTCATAGCCTATTTTGGGTTTCAATACCATGATGATTTTCTTAATTTTGAACCTCTCATCCACCTAATTTTAAGGTACATAATTAAAAATCTTTTTGAATTTCTCCCATTATTCATTCATTAATAAATCCACTTGCTTAAGATTCTAAAAATCTAAAAGCTTTTGGTTAAAGTATAGCTGTGGAATCCATTGTGACCTAAATAGTGTCATAAACTATTCTCAAGTGGTGGTGGTTGAGTCAAGGTTCATCTTGAGCTTCTTGTTTTCTAACCAAATCGTTGCTTCACCAACAAGATGATAAGCTCCCCATACTAATTTTGTGACTTTAGAATAATTACAAATCTCAAAATACTTTTCCATTTTTATTAGTCATGATTTATCTCCATCCCCCAAAATAGTTCCATAAAACTTGGGTGGATTCACCTTTTTCATGTTGCATGATAACTCTAAAAATACTCAAGCTCTTGCATCCTATAGTGCCTCATCATGACTCTACTCTTGAAGATGTTTTTGGTCATCAAGATGCTCTTCAGGTTATTTTTAGGCATTTTCCTCTTCATGGCCATGCACTTCCTATTATAGGGCCATGATTTAGTGCATAGTCTCTCATATGGTTATGAGGATTTGGTATAAATTTGAAATTTCTTAGTGGAAAAGTAATTTAAATCAATAGGGAGATTTATATTCAAAGTACCCTTACCTCTTGGTCTAGTGTGCACCATTATTCTTCCTGTTTATTAGGATAATTATTTTATGTTAGTAGACATATTAGGTCCTAGAGTTTGAGCTCAACTATGATACCACAATGTATCAACCCCACTATATTTTATCAAAATTTAATAATTTTATTTTAAAATTTAATTACTCATATTTGACATATAGATTTCACCATGAGAAACTTAACTAGTGATCTTTAACTAACTGTATCAATTTAGTTAATAAAAAAGGTTTATAGCCAATAAACTTAGCTAAAGATCACTATGAAAAATATAAAAATAATAATAAATATTACATTACATCATAAATGAAATAATACAAATTTAGCCACAAGTGATATAACATTACAACCACTACTAAAGAAATATAACATATAAATGTTATCATTTTCAGCAATACATAGAAATATCTCAAATGATAAAACATGATATAAATATCCTCTAATCAGAGTCTCCATGAATTAAGTATCAATATGTAATATTAAGTGTATTCTCAAGTATAGTAATCTAACTAGGATGGAGAGCATCATCCGAGCACTTTTACATATGAACCATATACTATAGATCCCCCAAACTATCTCCTAAATAAGGGGATGACCCTCCCTTCGTGGATAGGTAGATAATGATGGTGCAGTAATTCAGAGCAACAAAATAGAATCCATGTGTTGAATATATATAATACATTATGTATACCATAAATAAATATATTCTAATATGATATCGAACAAATATGAAAACTATATCAACATATGAAATGACAATGTTTATTAAACATTACTTTGGCCAAAGTTCTCAATAATAAATGATCTCTAGGATCTATAAAATTCATACACACCAATTAATAAGATAACCCTCATCTTGAATTGATGTAACTAATTAATCTAGTGTAATCTATTCACTGCTTAATTAGGATCATAAATATGAGATTTGGTAAAATAAATAATAATATTAAAACAAAATAGATTCATTCATAATATTTCACTTTAGCTAATCAAAAGTATGCTAAGTACAAAAATATCACATACATTAATTTAGTCCATCAAATGAAGTGAAATGAATCCATACATCTAGTTTATTTCAAATAATAAATAGAATTCATAAGCAGTCCTCAATATAACATACCATCTGGGTATTGATTATCTAGACTACCAGTTGAGTAAACTACTAAGCAACTTATAATATTATTTATATATGAAATAATCATTATAACACATGCTTAATAAAATTTTCATAATCCACATGTAACAAAAACTGGTCCAAAACATCTTAAATGCTTTATATTTAAACTCTTAATTATAATATTTTAATGATTTTATATTAACCAAATATAAACACACATCATTTACACATTGTTATGATAATACCATTTATAAAATAGTTATATATATATATATATATATATATATATATATATATATATATATATATATATATATATATATATATATATATCAATTCACACATAAATACATTATAAATACTTAATTTTATATAGTATACTAATAAGATGACATCCACTATCATTTGTCTTAGAGTATATTGTACACACTAAGTATACAGTCAATTCACAAACAAAGGTCCCATAACTTTTTTCATTAAACTAAGAAATTACATTTTCCCTTGATAAATAAAAAACACCAAATTATATAAATCAACTCAGTTACTCCTTTATTCACCAAAATTATTTAATCAATTAAATACAATCAATCATTTAAGTTTTTTCAATTAAATATAGTTTATATGAGAACACAGTCACACATACCTAACTTAGGTATTGTTTATTAAAAAAACCATAACACACAATCAAATACCCAACTTAGGTATTGTTTATTAAAATAATAAAAACACATAGCTGAATACTCAACTCAGGTTTTTAATATAATAACTTAGACTTGATCTAATAAAACTATGTAAATCATGAAATTGATCCCCAGTCCCTCTATGGACTAAGAAAACTCTTACACAGTTTAGTCAAATCCAAATAACAAAAATACATAGTCATATTCAAATATATACAAAGTCCATAATTAAAATGATTATAATTATAATTAAACTTTTTCATGAATACTATAACAAATTTCTAGTATATTTACATGCTTAAAGCTGAATACATAACCTACAGTTGATTATTCATCTACCCATACCTAGGTTACACAAAGTGAATACATAGAAGTTCCCAAATACTTAAATAAACAATTATGAATAATACAAGATTTAAAAACATAACTTAGAATTTATACTATATTTTATATTCTATATGTATAATTTTTTTTGAATCTAAATCTAAATAAAACCAATAAAAATCATAACATCTAATTTTCCCAAACTAATAACTTCATATTTTAAATGTAATAGATACAATCACCCATTAAAGTCTATCAATTAAATACTGGTATATATATATATATATATATATATATATATATATATATATATATATATATATATATATATATATATATATATATATATATATATATATATATATATATATATATAATATATATTCACTTATTCAAGTTTGATAATTGAATATAAGTATACACACACACACACATACACATATACAATCATTTATTAAATCCTTAAGAATCAAGATACATGCATCAAAATATGTGTATATATACAAATGTATATACTTTATCAATTCAGATCAAGTGTATATATATATATATATATATATATATATATATAAAATAAAGAATTCATTTAAAACCCAAAACTCAAATGGATACATACAAAGTCAAACATTTATACTATTTAAAATTTCAACCCAAATTGTAAATACCCAAGAATGAATATATGACAAACTGATTCAAACCTATTAGCTTCAAGCCATTAGATATATACCCATGAAAATAACTTTCCATTAATGAATAAATTTTTTATGCTAGGAGAGGGATTTAGGACATAATTTCATACAAGTCTAAAACAACCATGGCCAACTCTACAGCTCTATCCCAACCTCCTCAGATTACCCTAGTTTAAAAGTGGGCTTCTGTGGAGGCTGAGCCTTTCATAGGGATCAACATACAACCCATTATTTATAATATTAAGAAAAATAAACCCAATAAAAAAACATATTTATAAAAAACCATTCAATATTTCAAATATAAATTTAATTACAAAACTGACTTGATAAATGTATGAATGTCAAAGAAAGATGAACAAATTACTTCTTATTGCACTTGTTCACACCTTCTTATTCTTCTATCTCTTCTTCTTTGTATGTTTTGAGTCATACCTATTCATATCCCCCTGTCTCCTCTTTTTATTCTTTTACATCAACCTACTTACCATGACCTTCTCCATTAATGATCGCTTAAATTGACTGAATAAATGCATGCAAAAATAGCTCAACATAACTCCCTATTTATTTCTATTCACCACCATGAAAATATATAGTAGACTTTATGATTTTA
Source organism: Torreya grandis (assembly GCA_037957365.1). Taxonomy (NCBI): domain Eukaryota; kingdom Viridiplantae; phylum Streptophyta; class Pinopsida; order Cupressales; family Taxaceae; genus Torreya; species Torreya grandis. The sequence goes on from JARHVA010000556.1 coordinate 4,594,345, forward strand.
CCAAAATGATGCTAAATTGAAGTCAATGGATGATTAGAAACCCTAATCATCTCGAGGCTTCTATGGAATCCTTTAAAAAATTATTTTATATTCTTTATAAAATTTTAATGACATTTAATTAAACAATCAATCATCGACCAACTAAACCATAAATCACGTAATCCCCAATGTTTTATTCCATGAATGACTATCAACTTAGTCAAAAACTAATGTATTCTCATGCAATGACTATCAACCAAATACAATAATGTCTATATGGCATGGCAATTCAACTAGGTATTATAATACTATAGTTTAATGTTGAAATGCTATCGACAAACATACATATCACTTAGAATGATTTCCTAAAATCATTTAATAACTAATATCAATGTATTAATTTTTATAATATATATTATGAATATAAATCCTTTAATAAAATAGTTAATCAAATACAATATATTTTAAAATAATTTCATTTATCTTTTGGCATTATAATATCATAATAATATTTAATTAATATTTTATAAATATTATAGATCGAGTAATAATTATGGAATATATCATAACATCATAATGTTATACTATAAAACCATACTTAATAAGGTAGTGAGATAAGTAAACATAAAAATAATAATTTATTTAGACAAATAATTAGTGAAACAAGATGAGCTACGTAAGATCACTAAATTAGAGAAAACATAAAAGGGACATAATGTTTATTTAAACATAAAACAAAACAAACTATAGCTATCATGAACTTCAAGTGTGGTATGTGTAAGGGTTTCCAAAATCATTCTCTGTCATCCCCTAACATCTTCATCTAAACCACCCTCTTCGATGATGTTCTCCCTCTATCATAATCTGAGGGAAGAACATGTCCCACATCCACCTCACAACAATGAAAGTAGTTAGCCTGAAATTTCATTATATCCATAAAATATTGTGGTATAATAATCAAACATGATCACAATATGAAAAATGTAAAAGTACTACTAACTCATAACAAATTAATTATGTAAATTAAGCAACATAAAATATCCCATAACGAACATATGTCATTTAGCTTAATCAAATATTAGTTAATCAACTAATCAACCATAATAATCCATTTATCAAACTAGTTATTCAACTTAGGGAGAAATAAAGATGTGACATCTAGAACCATATTAGTATAAGAACTAAGTATATTGTTTCTTTGTTATTTCCATATCTATCATAGTTGTAATTTATATCTTTAGCCTATCTTAGTTTAATAAATTCATCATATGTTTTATCTAAGTTTAGCATTTAACTAGCCTATTGTATATCTGATTATCACCCTTATGCATTGTCATTTCTATATTATTAACCATATCTACCTAAGTAGGATCCACATCAAAATTTAGGTTTAAACATTTAATTATGATGGACTTTTTTTCTTAACTTTGAATCAAAATTATATTTTTTTTAACAAACTCTCTTTACCATAAGTTGTCTTGATAAGTGTTATTTTTGGTTTTGAATCAAGTTTTGGATCTAGTTCTAAGTGTACCATGGGATTATGTGTCATTTAAAGTGGAAGGGGCATGAAAGTGAGCCTATTATTGGTGTTGAGGTAGATCATGACGTTGGTTTTTAACTACCTGAATGACTCACTTTACATAATCTTTAATGACTTCCTATCTTGTATAACCTATTTCCAGATCCACTCAGTTGGTCGTTAATTAGTGCTCACCATTTACTATATGGTCTTAAAAGTTTTGAATGATAAGAGGTTTAACAAGACATAATTTTTTAATCCTCTCCATGCCCTATTTTTCTTTCAACAACACTTTACTCTAATTTGTGTCCTCTTTGGCCACCAAGATTAATTCTACCATCAATCGATGACCGATCCCATGACTCCATTTTACTTTAAGAAAATTTTAAAATGTTTTTTAGTAGATTTTGCATGGATTTTAATGTTTTTTGACCTTTAATTTATAATCCCTCCAGCCAATGATCAACCTTTCTCATCAAGCTATTCACCACTGTTTATCTCAATGCCCCATCTTCCATAGTCACTCCAACAATTTCTTAACCATCGAGTTCATTACTCATAGTTAGATGTCCTAACATATTACACCTTCTAAGGCCTTTACACAAAATGTTTATTTGTTTAAAATGGATATACAAAATTAAATATCCTCATAGTCGTGGGTTTGGACAAAATTTTACATGATTTTAAGTGTTTTCTTTGAAACTGTGGTTTTACCAAAGTTGTGGCTTCAAAATACCACATTGGGCTAGTCAATAATATTTGGAAAGCTGAGTCATTAATTTAAAAAATGGGGTTCAATAATAATTTATTTAAATTTATTTTTATAACCATTAAAAGCCAACATGGCTATAATAGTTTTTAACTAAACTTTAAACAAGTGGTACGAGACCCCTTAAACCTAAATTAGTGTTAAGCCCTTTTTTAGCAATGGGGGGGGGATGTATTTATTTTAGTGCAATAAATATTTGTAAATCCCCATATTTTATAAAATAAGACATCTTATAATCATGAAAATAATTTTATTGAATGGGTTTTTTTGGCCATTCTAAAGGCCACACAAAGTCCAAATTATAATCAACTATGGATGCATTATCAATGAAGTTTGACATCTTATTTTTTGAGTGCACCTTGTAGCTTTATGCTACTTAATTGTAATATTGAATGAATTTTTGTTGGTACTCAATGTCTAGTTATTGTTTATGTTGTAATATTTTAGAGGTAATTTTGGGACTTTATCATATTTGCTCTTTTAGAGGGAAAAGGAGATATTTTATTGAAAAACAAACTTTTGTGTCAGGTGTATTTCTTCTTATCAAATTTTGTGATAGAGGAAGTTGTTGTTTTGTGGGGGTATATTTATTCTCTTCCTTGAATTATTATGATATTGGAGACCCCATTATTTGAATCCCTTAACACCTCCAACTATGACACATGGAAGATGAAGATAAAGATGCATTTGAAAATGAAAGGTTTGTGGAGATTTGTTCTTAGTAGCTTTCTTATTTTTATTAAAAAGGAAGATAATACTTGGATTGGGTCTCTATAGGATCATGCCCTTTGAATTATTGCTATTAATGTATCATAGAATTTGAAATCTCACATTGCACATACCACATCACCAAAGGAAGCATGGGACATTTTTATAGTTTTATTTAGGGAGGTATGTGAGTTTATTGGGCCTTCTAAATCCTTTGAGCCCTCCATTGATTTACCTCCTACTATTCCTCTTCCATGTCATTTTTATTCTAGTAAGGATCTATTTTTTGGTGACATAGATGATGTTCCTCCATTACCTACTCCTAGTGAGGATTGGATTTTTGATAGTGATTTTGATGAGGAATTTTTGACTCCTAATCCTCCTCCTCTTCCATTTATTTGTGAGGAAATGTTTCTTAAGAATAAAGTACCTCTACCATTTATTATGGATGACCTGGATGAGGCACCTCCACCACTTCTTCCTTTGGTTCTTAATGTGGACTTGGTTTTTTGTGGTGACATGGATGAGGTACCTCCACCCCCTCTAAATTTTTTTGTTGGTCCCGTTTAGCCTATGCCTAAAGGGGTATATTATAATCTATTATTGGATAATATTTTTAGTGATTTTTTATTCCTCATGGCATATGATCTCACATTTATGGTATAGCTTATTTATTCCATGGTGTTTTAGATACTTTAGTTTTGTTTTTTATAGCATTTAACAAACTAGTTTTGGATATTATTTTTCATGAGGAATAACACTAAATTTTGAAGGATCACCTACAACAATTGGAATTATTCATATGGGAAAAACCCATGGATTTTTTAAATGGTACTATCTCACCACACATTTAGGTGGTTCCTTAGATCCTAGCCATCCACATAAAATATACAATTGTGATCTTTGTTTGGGGTAAAGAAAGTTATCCTTGTAATGGATTCCACATGAATTCCTTCCTTATTATTATTTTATTTTTTGGATTTTTCATGGGTACATTAGCAGACCTAGTAGTTGAGACCCATATTTGTGTGTTTTTACTCTCCCTAACTATCACTTAATGGAGGGTGTTGGAGTGTTCACATTAAACTAGATGAATTTATTTGTGACCACTAGAATAATTTAAGATCTTTTTAAGGACTTAATTTTGCACATGTGTTTAGTTATTAATCTTGTGATTACTCCTTATTAGGTGTATGCACATGGCTTGAGAATTTAACTATGAGGTTATTATAGCCAACTTTGAGTTTTACAAGCTCTCTCTCTCCCCTATATATTTGACACTCATGTAATGCATATGTAAGAATGATAATTGGAGAGAATCTAGGATTATAATAATTTATTTGGATAAATAATTATTTTGTTTTTTCCATTTAGATTTAGTGTTGTTCTTCTTGGCATTGAAGCTTTCTTTATGTGGTTACAGTGTTCTGGATAGATCTTTTATTTCTCTGTAGCCTCCTTGATCATAACCATGATACTTTTATTACTCTTGGGTTAGTGTTTCTATCCAAATAGTCCCCCATTTTAAATTGGAAAAATATATATATACAAAGCCCCTTAAATCCATTTAAGGACAAATGTTCATTGTTAAAAAGTTACATCAAAGTGTATACTACTCTTAGCTCATTGTTCAATGTAAAATATGAAGTTTTATAAGGTTAAATTTTATTTTGCATGTTTGTATCAAAGGAGGGCCTAGGTGAAATAACATATATATTTATATACATGTGATTTGAGCCCTCTTTTTAGCATTAAAAATGTATGAAAATTTTAATTGGTTGACAAGGATTGGCTTATGTTAGTCCAACCCAAAATAATAACCTTTTTGTAGGGTTTTATAATCAAAAAGTATAAGAGATAGGGTTTGAACAAAAGAGAAAAATATAAGAGTATATGTATAGGTATAAAGGTGATCAAATGCAAAAAATAATTACATATGTAAATGCACATGTTTGATCAAAGTATTAAACTTTACCTCTTTGGATGAGTTCATTAAATTTAAATGAAAATATCAATCGAAGGTGAATGTTAATGTAGACACTTAAATTTCACCATTTAATGTCAAAATTAACTTTGACATGCTAACCCTTCTCATTATCCAATTAGATTCAAATTAACATCACTTCCCTCAAAAATTCAAATAATTAATTAATTAATTAAATCATGCACAACTATTTTCCTAGAAAATTCATTAAATCTAGATTTTCCACCCAAACATCCTCCACATTTATCTCAACCATGTGTTGACTCATCCAACCACCTTCCTCAACTTCCTCAACTAGCTTGTGAGTCACCTTAGAAAATTTCAACTTCCAAGCTGACTCAACTAACTAACTTGACCTGTTCTTGTTAACTCACTCAACCAACTCCTCTTTTTTCTCAACCAATGAAATTGGTCATAATCCTCATGGATGAGGAATAATTCCTCACCATTAATTATTATTATTATTATTATTTAAAAAATTAAAATAATCCTCAACTATCTAATTAACCTTTTGTAAGCCTATACAGATGTGAAATCCATCATTTTCAATCAACCATGTTTATGCTATCAAAGTTCTATCAAATTGTCAAGAAAATATAGTCATAAAAAATTCTCTTACATGCCAAAACACCACCCAATTCCATTTACATTAAATAAGAGTTGAGCAACCAAATCCATTACATTTAGGATTAAATAATGTTCAATCACAATGGGGGAAACTTATTCCACTTGGTTTTGTAAGTGTGTGTGTTTAGTTTATTTTTATTCATTTGTTACTCTATCATTGAAGTATAAATTTTTAGTCTATATTTGATTTTATTTGATTTGATTTCTTAACTTGCATTCTAGAATTAGATATTATAAATTTTGGCATGCCTAGTAGGATGTTGTTCCTCATATTTTAATCATAGGTGCATCTAGGAAGTCTTTTCAGTTATTTTTTATTAATATTTTTTCTGCATATACATTTAAAACTTGTTTTGGAGTTTGTTGTTTAGTATTTCAGGTATTTTTTAGAGTTTTTTTATTGTTGTTCATGAACCTAAAGAATAATGAATTCATCTTGATGAATAGTGAATTCATCCTAGAGAATAGTGAATTCATCCTACAAAATAGTGAATTAATTGTAGAGAAAAATGAATTCATTTATAATCCATTTTTATTTACTTTGTTACAATTTTTTATTTTTATAACAGTTGTTGTGTGTTCCTAGATTTATTAACCCTCTTCTATTTATACCTTACTTTATATTTATCTTTTATTTTATGTTTAACCTCTTTTTTATAGAATAAATAAATCATTTCAAACTTTGGTGAGATCATTTAAAATTTTGGATGAAATTGTTCTAAACTTTGGTGAAATCATCTAAAACTTTAGTGAATTCGTAGCAAATAATGAAATTATTTTTATTATAGTTAAAAGTGGGTTTTATAGGGACCCTACCCATACAAAGAACCATATCTATGGCTAGAAACATAGGCCAAAATATTAATAAACATAGAAAGAAACATAAGTTCACTTGAGAGACACAACAAATACACAATAAAAAATAACTGATACACAACTTACATTACATAGCAAATAAATTTAGATGTAGATTTTCTTCCATTACTCAAAAATTTTAATCCAATCTTATGTCATGATTTTGAATTTATTATCCAAACCACCTACCATTTTCACCTTTTCAGTCATAGTAGTCATTCATTTAAGCTTTTTCCTAGGCCTAAGGTTATTTTCACTCATTTTTGTATTGTTAAAAAATATAGATAACCCTTCCATGATCTACATTGCATTATTCATCATAAATTTACTAAAGTTAAATAGAATATTTAGTTTATCTTTGAGTTATTTTTGGCCATATTTGGCCCAAATACAAATCTAAGATCACTTGCTAAATAATCTTGATGCAAAATTCCTGATTTAGTAATAAATTCAAATGGTCTGGACAAGATCTAGATGGTGCAAGAGTAAGGAAGAGATCACGGAGCTCAAAATCCTTTGAAAATTTATAAAATACCATATGAAACACTTAGGACAAACTTTTGAGGATGTGGAACTCATCTACTTTGCTTGTTCCATCCAGATTTCATCCACACATTTGGTCCCAGTAATAGGAAAAGATAAGTGACTATTTCAAACTACTAGACTTACCACATATAGATGATTGAAAGAGTATCAATCATATGGGTTCATTAATTATTATTCCAAGATCAATTTTCCAAGTTTTAATTCACACAATGAAGTGATATGGAATATATGCATCTTTGAAGTTGGCTCTGTAGATTGAAATGACCAAATCTCCACACTTAGCCATTTTTAAGCTAAGATCAAATGGACCAACCAAATTATACATTTTTATATCTTAAATTAAGAATCCTTTCAGGATAAAAAATTAAAAGGGTTTCCTTATTTCATCATCAAGTTCACTTCTTACAAAATTGATGCCTTCACAAGCTTTGTGCTTCAAAAAATAGATTTATAAAGTTAGCCAAAAATTGAGGGATGTTTGTACAACTGTCAACTCTATGCCCCATATAATATCCATATGAGTTTAAATTATATGGTCTATGGGATTTCAAATGCTTTCTCATAGACATAAAATGAGATCCACATGAACATCAAATTCAAGCTCCATAAGCTAGATGTTGGGGTTTGAAAGCCTTGGTAGGAAACATGAGAAGAAACATGTGGTCAACAAGTGTAAATCCCATGAGATCTTAGAATAGATCAAGTGAGAAACAAATCTCAAACAAAAAATAAAAATTAGATTTTGAGGAGATGGTTCCCAAAGATTGATAGATTGTATTTAACCAAATATTGAGATCTGATTGTGCATAATGTTTAAGGTGCCAAAAGGACCAAGCTAGATCATCGATATATAATAAAGGAATGAGATATGATATATGTGTAAAGTATGATCAAGTAGGATGAGCTTGACTTTTAAAACTAATGAAACTAAACTCAAACCTAACCTAAGTTGGTGGAAGGAGAAAGTTTAATACAAACATGGATGGGACCAAATTTTGGACATAGTGTTATATAATCTATAAGAAAACCAATATCCTTAGATTGGTTTTCCTCTATAATTAATTTGGTTTAATAACCAAGGCATATATTAGATGTGAAAGGATCATCTCAAGTCCTACCCTTGATAATCCACCATTCAAAATAGACATGATGTGTCTCTGGCAGTTTGAGAACCTAAAAATCTTGTTCTCATAATAAGATATAGTGGAGGATAAAAAGTAGAGGGCTTAGATATTTGGAAAGTAGTTGGAGAATTCATTTATAGAAAGATTATGATTTACCAAATTTGGAAAACTCTTGTATTTTAGTGTAATTGTCCCAAAAATAAAATGATCTGGAGGCTATTTGGGCAAATCATGATAATCTTATTCATGATGATCTATTTTGATTAGACTAATAACATGATAAAACATCTTGAAAAATGATAGAAAATTGGTTATTAAATTCTCCTTTTATCTATTTTATAATATATATAAAGGATTTTAGTCTCAAAATAGATATCTCAAAAGGAAAAAATCATTTGATCATCAGATCTCTCTCTATCTTTCTCTTAATTCCCTCTCTTGGTGAGACCAGACTCTACCAAGATAGAATTTATAACCTCTTAAAGCAATAGAAGGTTGTGTTTTTATTTCACTATTATAATATAGTATGTAATTATCTAATTTGTGGATGTGGTCGAAGTATCTCCCTCATCAAGTTGTGATTTCACCTAGTTGCTAGTTTACCTATTCATGCACATCATGTTTAGTGTTTTTTATCTCTTGGTCAAAGCCTTCATGTGGATACTATGACTGGTTAGTGTCTTACTTTGGACCTCTCCTTCATTTAACTTATCCTATGACATTTGATGAACCTCCACATAGATGTATAGTAGATAGTTGGATTTTGAACCTAGTCTCTACCCATTTCATTAGTGTTTTTTGAGTCGAGCAGGGAGGATTGACTTATAAAGTTGGTGCATCACTTGTTAGATTTCTTAGGATCCCTTATCCCCTTTCTAACCCTTTTCTTATGAATCACTAGGATTAGTTTTAGTTTAGGTGAGCATTAAAGAGGAATTGAACTAATCTAGAGGTTCATCCCCATCATGGGATACCCATAGCCTAGGTTGTTCCCATTTTATAGTTCAACTGGGGGAAGCCCAAATAACTTCTCCCAAGGGTACAATTTGAAGCTAGAATAGTTTCTAGCATGGTGGTGGGATAGATTTACATCCATTAAAGGAATTTTGGTGTTATCCTTCAATGAAAAAATATTTAGAGACAACTCAAGCACCAATGGCACCTATAAATAGACCTCAGTTGATATAAGCAACCCAAGTGCCCAAAACTATATATTGGTATGTATTCTTAATTCCCATTTAGTGGAAATGCATATTCTAAGCCTCAAAATTACTCATATCAGGTTAATGCTTTTTATGGCCTCACTTCAAGTATCCCTAAATATAATTATTAACCTTGCCATAATAGTTACCACCCTCCTACCCCTACTCATGTTTCCAACCACCCTTAGCAAAATTATGTCTTCTCCAAACATCCTAAAAAAATGAACAATAAATGAGACTAGATTTTTATAAGAAATGTATGGAGATTGATAGGGAAAGGGAATATAATATGAAACAAGAGGAGTTTGATTATAAATCTTATCTCCATCAGTAGGATGTGAGTGAGAAAGAAATTTATCATAAGAAGCACTTATCTAAATAGATTCGAGCCAAAGAGGAGTAGATGTACCAACTCCTTATATAGATGCAAAAAATTGAAGCTCAAAATATACCCACTAAAAGGGAGGATCCCACTTTCAAAATACCAAGCTTTAGAGAAGGTAAACCTTATGAAGTTTCCATTAAGTCTCTTTGTTTTTAATTTCTAAGTGTTAGAGGTCCCTTTCCTTTGAAAGAGCCTATACCTATGTGAATTCATCATATTCTCCCTCAAGGCCCTCAAACCATTATATCATGGAAACCTTCTTCGGTTAATACCCTTGATTATGTCATGCCTATCCTTGAGAAAAATACTTCTCTGATGCCTACCTAAATTCAATATATAGGGAAGTGTGTAGAGGTCATCTCAAGCCCTTTATTTATCCTTCAAGTTGAGAAGCCCAATAAAATATCTTTCCCTCCTACTATCTCCCCTTTTGAAGAAAATCCTATCATATGGAAGATATATTAGGAATTTAAAGCTATAAGTGATCCTCAAAAAGGCTATGAGGATAATGTTTCTAGTATGTGTGATGAGGGAATCTTTCTTGATACTCATCTTTATTAAGATGGGAATAAATATTAATTCAAGGATAATGAGAGAGATTGTATTAATGGAGAAGTGTAGGCCAATAGGATAAGCAAAGAAGAAGAAGATCAATTTATTCCTTATGGATTGAGTCTTGATGAGGAAAAGGGTGAATGTGCAATAATTGAGTAGGGTGTACCTGAATATGAGCCTGCCATCCCTCAAGAAATTGGTAAGATTATAATTGAACTTGGCATGCATTTAAGTGATCAAGAGGAAATAGACTTTTAAGAGGATTTAAATAGCTTCTATTCAAGCTTAGACAACATCACTATATCTCCACATAATCAATATGATGCTTCCCTCAAAAGTCAAAACATGATCAATTTGGAGGTCTCTCATGTTGCCAAGGATGAACAAAAGTATGAGGTAAAAGCTAAAGATCAAGAAGAAATCTCAAGTGAGGATAATGAGTGATGTCAAGTAAGTGCTTCTGTATTCCAACATGAACCAAGCTTATAGGACTTGGATAAGTATGTATTAAATGAAGATATGTTTGTTCCTCTTCATCCATCAGAGGGCACATCAAGAGAACTATTCATCAAAATGATTAGTTTTACAATTCTATTGATTCTAAAGTAAGGTATTATTTTGCTTAATTTACTATGAATAAATGATACTCATAGTTTCCCTTTTGACCTAGGAAGGATATACTTGTAAGTTAATATACAATATTATATATATATTAGAGTAGGTTTTTGTTTTTCATTCCTATAGGTAACTACATGCACCTATCTTGGTTCATTTTTTTTGTTCCTTATGTTCTATTTTAAGGGAGGCTCTAGTTTCAGACTAGCTCAATTTTAGAGAGATGACTCTATGCCCAATGGATCAAACTAGTAAATGGACTAGGTTATCAAGCATAGAAGGAATGCTTCCCTATGAGTCACCAAGAGTATTGGCCATATTTGTCCCACATACCAAGTTGAGCTCACTTGCTAAATAATCTTGATGTAGAGTTCCTAATTTGACAATAAATTCAAATGGTCTAGACAAGCTCTGGATGGCATAAGTGGAAAAAAGATATCATGGAGCTCACAATCCTTTAAAACATTGCATAAGACACTATGAAATGATAATTACAAATTTGGGAGTACATGGAACTCATCTACTCCACTTGTTCCATCCAAAGTTTGTCCACACATTTGGTCCTAGCAATAGGAAAGGATAAGCAATTCTTTAAAACTAGAATACTTCCCATTTATGGATGATTTAAAGAAGATAAATCATATGGGTTTACTCATTATTGTTCCAAGATTACTTATACCAAGTTCTAGCTCCCACGATGAAGTGAGATGGAAGATATGCATCTTTGACGTTGGCTCCATAGATTAAAATGACCAAATATCCATACTTAGCCATTTTTGAGCTAAGATCAAATGGACCAGCCAACTTCTACATTTTTATATCTTCACTTAAGAATCCATTTAGGCTAGTGGATCAAGAGGGTTTATTTATCTCATCATCAATTTTATTTCTTACAAAGTTGGTGCCTTCATAAGCTCTATGCTTCAAAAAACAAATTCACAAAGTTAGCTAAAAATTAAGGGATGTATGCACAAGTGTCAACTTTATACCCTAGATAATATCCATATGATTTTAAATTAGATAGTCTATGGGATGTTAAATATGTTCTTGTAGACATTAAATGAATTCCATGTGAATGTCAAATTCAAGCTCCATAAGCTATCTATTTGGGTTCAAAAGCCTTGGTGGGGAGCATGAGAAGAAGTGTGTGGTCAACATGTGTCAATCCCATAGGAGCTTAGAATAGATCAAGTGGGTAGCAGATCTCAAGGACCAAATAAAAATTAGATATTGAGGTGATGGGTTCTAAAGATCCATGGACCACATTTAACCAGATCTTAGGATTTGATGGCATGTGATGTTCAAGGTAACAAAAGAACCAAGCTAAATCATTGATAACTAACAAAAGAATGAGCTGGGATATTTATGAAAAGGATGATATTGACTTGGAAAAATGATGAACCCAAACTCAAATTTGACCTAAGTTGGTGGAAGGAGAAATATTAATATAGACTCAGATGGGAATGATTTTTGAATAAAGTCATATGTAATCTATCGGAAAACCAGTATCCTTAGATTGGTTTTCCTCTATAATTAATTTGGTTCAATACCCAAGTCACAAATGAAATGTGAAAGGATCATCTCAAGTCATACCCTCGACAAGCTACCATTCAGAATAGACATGATGTGTCTCTGGTAGTTTGAAAACCTAAAGATCTTGCCCTTATAATAAGATCTATTGGAGGATCAAAATTAGAGGGTCTTATAAATTTGGAAAGTAGTTAGAGCATTCATTTATAGAAAGATTATGATTTTCCACTTTTGTAAAACTCGTCTTTTAGTGTAGCTAGCCCCAAAATAGAATGATTTAGAGGCTATTTAGGCAAATCATGAGAATCTCATTCATGATGATTTGTTTTAATTATATCAAAATCATCATCTCCAAATATAATAGACATATGGTTAATAACTTCTCCTTTTCTCTTCTTTTGCTATATATAAAGGCTCTCAAGCCCAAAATAGATATCTTTAAAGGAAAAAATCATCTGACCATCAGATCTCTCTCTATCTTTCTCTTGGTTCCCTCTCTTGGTGAGACCAAACTCTACCAAGATGTAATTTATAACCTCTTGAAGTAATAGAATGTTGTGTTTTGATTTCACTATACTATCATAATGTGTACTTATCCAATTTATGCATGTGTTATAAGTTTCTCCCTCATCAAGTTTTGATTTCACCTAGTTGCTAGTTTACCTATTCATGCACATCATGTTTGGTGTTACTTATCTCCTGGTTAAATCTGACATGTGGATACTATGAGTGGCTAGTGTCTTAATTTGGACCTATCCTTCATTTCCCTTAGCCTAGGCCATTTTATGAACATCCACATAGATGTATAGTAGATAGTTGTATTTTGAACCTAGTCTCTACCCATTTCATTAGTGTTCTTTAAGTTGAGTAGGGAAGATCAGCCTATAAATTTTGTGTATCACCTGTTAGCTTTCTTAGGAGCCTTTATCCCATTTCTAACCCTTTTCTCATGAATCACTGGGCTTAGTTTTAGTTTAGGTGAGCATCAAAGAGGAACTAACCTACTCTGGAGGTTCAGCCCCATTATAAGATACCCACAACTTGGAGTTATTCTCATTTTATAGATTGACTAGGGGAAGCCCAAATAACTTCTCCCAAGGGTGTGAGTTTAAGATATAATAATTCTCTATTCTCTTTCTCTAGCACATTAATTCTCTTGGTTAGAATCTCAATCTAAGAAGCCATTTCCACTTCCCTCTCCTGTGTGTAATATAGTCCATCTTTTCTATTGAATTTATTTACCTCTTATTTCAATAGTAAATGATCCTTCATAAACCAATGAAGGAAGGATTTATGAAGTTTTACCTCATATTCTAGTATCTCTAGTTTGTAATTATTTTTAACTATATCCTTAAAAGATTTCAAATCAAAATCTATCAGAATATTAGAATGAGGATCCCTTATTTGTTCTACTACACACTCATCCTTCCCTTTTATACCTGTAGCATTCTATTTTATGCCTTCCCTATTTATAGATTTGTGAGTATTAATTTATGTATTTTATTCTTCTACATTAATCTTGTCCATCTCCTTTTGAGTATTTTATTCATTGCCATTATTCTTGTCCATCTCCTCAAGATCAATTATTACATCTAATTCTTGAAACATGTGATCATTGAAAGAACCCTCTTTCTTATTTTTAGATTTGCTATGATCCTAATTATTCTTAGGTTTTGGTTTGAAAATACTTCTTATCATCTATTTAGGAGGCTTGTAGGTAGAGATATTTACATTGACATTCTTATTTTTAGCAATTGAATACTAAGGAGTAGGGTTTTGAGCTTGTAAAAACTTACATATGAGGAAAATTGCAGCATGGTATAAGGGATCTATTTTTTTACCCATTTAGACCTCTGTAATCAAATGTTCCAAGGAATGCAAAATATAAAAAGGAATACTCACATGAATGTTATGCTGAAGATAATTCAGGAAAGGGAGATGGTAGTAATGAACCACTTTATATCTCCCATCAAGAGTTATATACCTTATTATTTACTCTACCACTTCATCAAATGGAATAATAAATTCCTCTCTTTTGAATCCTCCTTGGAAAACCATAAGATTTTCATCATCTATAAGAAATTTGTCCTTTTCCTACTCAAGGTTTGTAGTCAATTTGAAGTATTTATTTTCTTCAATTTAAAGCCTAGTAACCCTTGAAATTAGCTCTTCCATAATTTGAATAGAAATATTTCAGATATTGACCACTCGATCCACCCAATTTTTTACAAATTATTGGGAGAGATAAGTATCATATCCATAAATATTATCTATGAATTTTATTATACCCCCTATATGTAAAATTTTCCAAACCTTTGGCTTCTTCCTTATGTGTTCCAAATTCATTGGTTCCACGTGGTTCAAATATCCTCCACTGGTCAAATACTTATTTGTAGATTTTCTTAAACCCATACTTGAAGGGATGCCAAACTTAACGAACTCATTATTTTCAAAAGCCTTAAAATGACTATATAATTGGTTCACTATGTAATGATAAATAAAATAATACCATTTTATGATATGATTATGGACTTTATTATGACTTAGAATACTGAAAACACACATATCAAAGCTTGGCCTTACATGCCAAAGCTTATCAAAGATCTGACCCCTACATAACTAGATTACTTTTGTCCTTGTTGATAATTTCATTCATATGATTGGGATGAACCTCAATTTTATTCCAAAATTTTAATTCCTTTGTTTCTACCCCTCTATTATCTAATGTATCAACAAGCATATTTCCCTCTCTATACATATACTAGAAAATGATTTTTTCAAATCCTTTATTTAACTGAGTAATTTATTCTATTATATGTGATATAGACTAAGTAACCAAATTCTTATTATTGATATAATTAATGATATTAAGAGATTCCCCCTCAATAAAAATGTATCGACAAACCAAATCAAGAGCCAATGTACCCCCCATAAGGCTACTAAAGCTTCTAAGAATTGATTTGATTGGAAGCCCATGCTTCCTTCATAAGTTGAAATAATATCCCCATGATGGTCTTAAATATCCCCTCTACCACCTAAAATCCCAGGGTTTCCTTTAGATGACCCATAAAAATTGACTTTCACCAAACTCAATTGAGAAGCCAACCATCCCACCAATTTTCTCAAGGATATCTTGGGATCCACCAAAGCAATGTTGTCAAGGTTAATATTAAATTCCTTAGAAATGATTTCCTCAAATGGCAAGAAATGATGCCTTTTTACTCATCTTATATTTTTGAAATTTTCAAATAAGAGGGAAAAGATTTTGTTAGATACTCTTACAAAGGGGATTTTCTTGTCCCTAAATATTTTGTTATTTCATTCCTTCCAAATTCCCTATAACAAATGAGGGAAATCCAAATTTCAAATATCCTTGAGTTCTTGGTTAAAAAAGGGACAATACCAAGCATGATAAGCCTCCATAATAGATGAAGGACCTCAGAAACTTTGAATCTTTGAAGTAGATAACCCCAAATATGGAAAGAGAATATACATTCAAGGAAGATATGATTAATGGTTTCTCAAGCATTCTCACATAGAACACACATATTTATCACATAAATACCTCTTTTACTTAGATTATCCAATGTAATAATTTTTTTTTTGGATACTCAACCGACTGAAGATGTTGATTTTTAGAATTAGATTTTTATTCCAAATTTGACTTAATGGATTTCACCTCTCTATCAAATTTTAAAGATTTAGAATTAACATGCTATATTCCATCCATTGAATCAATCCAAATTAATTCATCCTCCCTATATAGATTTGTAATATAGTTACCCTTGAGAATAAAATTAAGATCTAAAAAAATAGTTGATAAAGAAACATCAACATTATCAAGGGTTAAATGTTTCCAAATTTTTTTACCATTGCAAACCTGTATATAATCCAACACCATTTCTCCAAATGTAGAAGAGATAGAATGAGAAAATTGATGCCATAGAACAAGAGTCTCCATAGAATGGTTTATAATCTAAGGATCCTTCCAAAATATAATATTATGACCATTACCTAGCCTCCACTTACATCCCTTTAGTAAAGTATGCCTATTTTTAGAAAATAAATTCTAAATTGTGGATTCTTTAATAAAAATACGCTTAATAAGAAAGGATAAAGGAGAATTTTAATCAAGATATTTGGCACAAAATATGTTTTCCTAAGGAGAAGGTTCTTTTAGGAGTCTAAGAAAAAGATTTGTAACTAACACCTTGTTCATAAAGGAAGTAATTATAATACCCAACCCTCTAAAGGATTTCATAAAGGCATATCTTGTATCAAGGCATGATAGGGAATTTGTGAATGTCCTCCACTCCCAACCATACAAACCTTTTTTAAATTTTGTCATTTTTTTTCTTGTATACCTTTGGGATTTTTAAATAGGGACATAATGTAGATAGGGAGACTTTGTAAAAAACTTTTGATGAGAAACACATTCCCTATCTAAGAAAGTAGAGCCCCTTTTCACCCAAAAAGCTTCCTTTGAAACATTTCAATTAGAGGGTACCAAAATTTGGATTACATTTTCCCTTTAAATAGTGGCATACCTAAATAAACTGAGGTTAGTTTCTTGATATGAAAATTTAGAATATGATCAATCTTTCTTTCATGGGGAACCAACATGTTGATAAAAAATAAGTCACATTTAGTGTATTTTGTCAATTATTTTGAGACAACTACATAACTATCCATAATTAATTTAATTTATTTAGCCTCCCTACCCAAATCCAATGCCAAAATGATCATATCATCAACATATTATTGGTGAAGAGAAGGAAGAGCCCTTGAGGCTAGTTAAAAATCCTTCAAAATACCTTGTTCAAGTGCATTCAGAAGGATCCTACTTAGAGAATCTACCATTATTATGAATAAGAATAAAGATAATGGATCCCCCTATCTAATTACATGCTCACTCCTAAAAAATATAGCTAGGAAGCCATTAATAATAATAGAAAAAATTGTCATTTAAATCCTACTATAAATCAACCTTATAATATATTGATGAAAACCAACTTTCTTTAGAATGTAATCTAAGAAACCCCAGTCCACTCTATCATAAGATTTGGCAATATAAATTTTAAAAATCATACTTTCTAGTTTCCTTTCTACCATGGAATGTACCATTTCATGAACAACAATTATACCATCCTATTTTTGTCTTCCTAAAACATATCCTCCTTGAATAGAAGAAATAATCTTATTCAAAAGTGGCTTAATCCTTAAATCCAAATTTTTTGTAAAGATTTTATAGATAGAATTACACATGTTTATTGGCATGAAATCCTTTAATTTTAAGGCCCCTATCTTACTTGGAAAAAGAGTGATAAAATTATTATTAAGCTCTCTGAGAAGTTTGCCAGAGGAAAAAAATTCATCCACTGTTGCCCATAAATCATACTTAATAATATCCCAATAGTTTTGATAAAAATCCATAGGAAAACCATTTAGTCCCGATGATTTGTATTGGTTCATTGAGAATATTGATGCCTCTATTTCTTCTTCTATTACATATATCAATAAAATGACATTATCCTCATCATTAATAAGAGTTGGGACATGCTACATAAAATTTGTGGTCAATACTTTGTCAAGAATTGAGCTAGGAACAAAAATGTCTTTGAAAGAATCACTTATTTCTCTTTAATAACCATAGGATCAATATAAAGAGAGCCATCCTCATCAAATATTTTATTATTTTTTTTATGACTTATATTCTTGAGGGTAGTTAAATTAATGTTTTTGTATTATGATCTCCTTCATTTAACCAAGTAACTCTCAATTTTTGTCTCTAAAAAGATTAATCTTGATCTAGAATGAAATGATAATATGAATCTAATTTATGCTCCTGATGAAGGAAATGTTTTCTAAGGCCTTAGGAAAAAATACAATATTCAAGAGAAATCAACTCAGATTTAATATTTTCTTTTTGGTTGAAGATATTGCCAAAAACCTCATGACTTCAAACCCAAATTTTAAATTGACATTTTTTTTAATTTCTGAGTAAACTTAAACATAGTTGTACTAGAGGCTTACACATTCCACCAGTCCTTTATTATTTCCAGTAGTTTTGGGTGAGAAAACCACATATGCTCAAATCTAAAAGGAGTCTTATGAATTTTGAAATTGGAAAGAATATTAAGCACCAATGGATTATGATCTGATCCAATCTTGGAGAGTGAAGATAAATAAAAATCTTGAATGCTAAAACAATAAGGGGAAATAAGAGCCCAATCCAATCTTGTCTAAATAAAATTATTACCAATCCTTTTATTCAACCAAGTGAAAGGAGACCATCTTAGTTCAATATCAAATAACCCATTTATAGTAATTAACTCAACCAAATCCTCCATAATATCATACAAGTATTGGACACCTCCTTTATTTTCTCCAACACAAATTGGGGTGTTGAAATCACTCACAAGCATCCATTTAAAATATTTACAAGTATTTATGAAAGACACCAGATCCAACCATAATCTTCTCTTACCAACACTCATGTTAAGTACATAAATATTTGAAAGAATTCAAAAATCCTATGAAAGATCAGTAATTAAAATAGCTAGATGGTTTCTATTTTCATCAAAGATTTTACCTTTAACTCTCTTATCATCCCAAAAGGTATCAATACCTCCTGATGCTCCCTCCAAACCTAAAATATAAAATAAATATTCCTTAAAAAATTGATGTTTTGTTTCCTATAAAACATTACTAGCTATTTTCATTTCTTGAAGAGCAAGAATAGCTAGTTGATTAGTGATTCTCGTATCTCTAAAAACTCTATGTTTTATAGAATGGTTCAGACCCCTAATATTCTTAGACATTCCTTCATTGTTCTTATTTATTCCATTACTTAATTAAATCTCTACTTTGTTTTAGCTTTAGAATTATTTGATACCCATTGTCTATCACATTCTATTTACTCTTTCTTATTTCAGCAGATGAAAATCTTCCTTTTTTATTTTGTACACCTGTATCTACCTACTTCTTATACCCACCTAAATTAATAATCTTATCCTTTGTAGTGTAATCTAGTTTAAAACTTGGTGATGTAAAATCTAAAGATATCCTATTAGAGAACTCCTTTGTATCCTTATCTTCATTTAACCTCGAGTTGTCCTATGTTGTGTTAAAAAGAGATTATTTTACTAGTAAAAAATTCCTCAGGGAAACATCCCCAACTTCACCTTCCTCCAAATTTTCCAAACATTGGAAAAGATTACAAACCACTAGAGAAGAAAAACAAGTAGAATAATTTTTATTATTATGAATATTTGTAATCTACTTATCCATCTTATTGACTCTACATTGCCTTTTTTATTAAATTTTAGTTGTGAAAGGTGCATTTTCTCTTCCTTGAAACACTTATTTAGAATATGCCTCTACTACCTTATTAATATATGAATAATTAACATTATCCCTTGTAATTATTTTTGCTAAAGATAGTTCATTACCTAATGTAGAAGCATCTTGGATCACCTTATAAATTGGAATATTGTCCTTTAGAATAAATTTTTCCTAAGAGAGAGTATGAGACATCAATGGAATCTCTTTTGAACTGATATTCAATTTCCTTACCCATGTATTTTGATCCTTTTTGAAAATAAAAGCATTACCCTTTTTAACAAAAGAGGGTAAATTTCTTATCATATGTCCCATTTTTCTACATCCTTCACATTTTAGTAATGAATACTCATAATCAATTTTATAAATCCTTTCTCCACTTGAGTAATTAAGAATAACAAAAGGGGGAAATTCTTGATCCATCTTTGCATTCACATAAAATTGAGCATGCACCATATGGGTTCTAGATTTCATAGCAGAGTCAAAGGTAATAATATTACCAAATGTTTTTGTTATCTGATGAATAAATATACTTCAAAAAATTCAAGAGGAATCCTAGGAATCCACACCAAAATGGGCAACTTATGAATATCTTCTTATTCAGGGTTAAAACATGCCTTCCATTTAAAAAAAAAGTCTATATCTACCATAAACCAAGGGAATCTGACTAAGATATGCACAATATATTCATCATTGGTGCATTTGAACAAGAAAAAATAATTACTAAGAGTAGAGATCCAAAAATCCTCTTAATTTCTAATGGATCCTCACCCAGGCCCTAAATTTTCTATATTAATTCATAGCCCAAGAAATTTTCCCACCAAAAAAGAAGACCACCATAAGGATGCCTTAGTTTTAAGTTCATCTAGAATATTAATATGAAATCCTCTCACATATTTTGAAATGAGTAGATCTGTACCTACAAAATTTCCTTGTATTTTCCAATCTTTCCTTTGCGCTTATCAACCCAGGAACTTTTATTATGGCTTACCAAATGACTAGAGAAGTTTGATGGTGATAGTTTATTACCCACCTAGGAATATTTTATAAATAACTAAGAATTATTTATCTTATCATATGGAGTGATTATTTTATTCACTAAGGATTTCAAACTTATCAAGCTCTGTGAAATTTGCACCTCTGACCCACCTGGATCCCCCTCATCATTGACTACCTCTTCAAGCTCCATCAAAACATAATTTATTAAACGTGAATGATTTTATTTCATATATTTTTCTTGGGGCTTGATTTTCATGTTGTTAATAAGGCATTTGAAAAATAAACATTTAATATTTTTATTAAATCAAAACCATTTTTATAATTGTATCAACAATATATTTTATTTCAATTTTTAATTTTCTAGTTTTTTTATCTTTACTAAGTGTTAATGAATTCATTATTTTCTTTGATTAAGGAATAGAAAAATCATTCTAGAATATTTATTTTATGTGTTTTTTATTTTGATAAATTTTTAGGTTGCCTTTATCTCCTAACCATACATAATATTTCTAACAATTTATTTACAGGCCGCTAGTCAAAGAAAAACTAATAAAATATAGTCAAAATCAAAGTTTAACTTGTTTTTAGTATTCTTATTTTAATCTAGCATTCTTATATTTAAACATTTTAATTTTTAGTAGTAATTAGAAAACAATTTATTTTTCATAGTTAATTTACCTTTCCCTTTCAAGCATTTGTGTCTATTACTCTTTTTGCATATACTCTTTTATGTGGCATTATATTGGTGATGATACTTGAAAAATTAGAGACAACATTTACAATTTTTTGTTATTCAAGACCCATTTACATGTATGCTATTATTTTGGTGTCACATTGGTGGTGATACCTAATAATAAAAGGTAAATATTAGTCTTTCTTTATTTATATTTTATTAGGGGCTCTATCGATCATGGATTTCACCACCATGCATTAGGCCAACCCATGTGTACTAGTGAGGTATAGAAATTGAGTTAGAATTGTCATTTTTGGCTAAGAGGTGTCGTATTTTAAGAATGATATGAAGTGATGGGCTTACACACTTTAATACCCAAGCCTTAGACAACATGACTCAAAGTTTGGTTTTTTTGACATCAACACACTAAAATCTTATGATTATGTTAGGCACATTAGGAATAGACCCATTTGTGTGTGTCTATCAAATCAACTTCTTCTACATTTTTTAGATTCATCATATCAAAAGGTATATAGATGAATCCCCTAGATAATATTTTTTAAACCTAAATCCTAGGAAATCCACTATTACTATCTAACTTGTAGTGCATCCGTTAATGGTTAACACTTACAAGATACTTTCCATGCACCCTTTAACCTGGGCTTAGTGGGTCATGAGAATGGAAATATCCTTCATGGTTAATGAATTAAAATATTAAGATACAACTAATGTAATAAATAAGTGACATAAAAAGCCTACAAGTTATTCAAGTCCCTTTGCCTAGATTTTATCCTTTTTTGTATAATGCATATGTGTTTAGAGTAGAAATTATTTGTTTACTTCCTTTTGATCTATTGTGTGTTGAAATATTTGATTTAAAATATAATTATTTTGAGTATTAATAAAATTCATAATCCAAAATCTTTAAAAGTCACAAGTTTAGTCCCAAAACAATCAAAACTCAAAAGAATCTTATTGTTAATCAACTTTTAGTCACTTTGTTTTTTTTACCTTATTAGAGTATAGTGTCAATATTTTTATATTTTGTTGAGTCAAAATATTTCCTTTAGTAATGTCACATATCACAAACATATGGATAGGATAAATAATTCTAGGTTGAGGGATGTACCTTTTGACAATGACCCATTCCAATTTGGTATTCAAGAAAACCAAGGTCACCATGTTGAGATACATGAAATCCATGACAACAAAGATGAGGGATCAACTTATCAAGAACTAAGAGGAACAACTAAGTTATGTTTTTTCCAAATGTATAAGACTAAGGTGATATATAATTCTTAAATATAATCTACACTTAGAGTCTAGTGTCAATAATTTTATCCTTTTTTGAGTTTATGCTACAAATGTTTAGGCACAATCCATTATTGATGGGCACCCTTTTGATGCCCTTATTTTTTATGGTCACTTGTATGAACAAAGGTAAATATTTATCAATAATATATTTATATGGTAAATATATTTGATTAAATTTAATGAACTTGGCATTATTATTTCAATCTTTCATGATGTCTAAAAAATAAGTAGTTTCAATATCACTTAGAACTTGGGTCCCATGCAATGCCAAATATAAGATATCCTTCTAAAAAATAGATTAATTTATGAGCTCAAGGATTGAAATATTAGAATGTGTATTGATTAATTGGTCAAAAATATAATATCCCTTATATTTTATCACAAACTTAGACTTAGGATATGCTTGTTGTATATTAATAGGTGGAAGATTAGGTTGAGAAGCCTTAACTCCTTGATTAGTAACATCATGGACCACATAATACAATATAAGCTATGGGTGAATAATGGGTATGGGATGGTATCTATAATTTAAATAAGACTTATGTATAATAAATGGTTGATAACATGTACATTAGAATCTAGATACTAACTCTATAATATTACAAAAGGAATTATGAAGAGAGATCAAAAGTTGTCTCCATTTTAAAACCCTCTCATGATGTTTATGAATTTTATTAATATAATTTAAAAGGCATGTGATATATCAAGATAAAAAAACTATTATAAATTATAACCCAAAATAGGTGATATATGCATCCATATTGTACATAGTTTATATTAATTAGGGATTAGAAATAGAAAACATCAATAAACCCCAATTGACCTAGGGTTTAGAGATCAAAGATTAGGTTCACCAAATGTTTAACCATAAATTTGATATGGGGATAATAATAATAGGGTAGATAGGGTTAATAATATATAAATGAAAAAGAATAAGGGTGATAAATAGATCTATAATAGGCCAATTAATTACAAAACTTAGATATAACATATAATGAATTTATTATGTTGAGATATGCTAAAAATGGGAAGTACAACTATGATAGCTATTAAAATGAAAAAGAAATTAGATACTTAGTTGTTTTTTATGTTAATAAAAATATGAATTTCTAATAAGCAGGAAGCATACTAGAAGAATATTCTAGAATAATCACCAAATATTGGATTAAGTTCCTCTATAACTATAAACACTTACATCAGCTTGGGATAATTATGTTGACACTAGTGTCTATATTAGACATAAGTTTCCAATATGGAATAAATTTTTAAAATATATGTGACCACCTATATTTTTGTGAGTTCATCATTACATTCATTCTAGTGTATTTAGATCTAGATCATGGATTGTTGCTCCTTGTCAAATGATCAAAATCTAGTTCTTCATGTCCATATTAGTTGTGGGAAAAATGGGTTTGTGGGCACATAGTCTCATTATACCCCAAAGATACTTATATCAATGAGAATTTCCTACCTAAAAAATAATTTTAAGTGGGCCTAAAATTTATGTATTTCTCCCATACATGTTGGATTGTGTGTGAATCATGTAATGTGTGATACGCAAGTACAATAGTGGCCTAACTTGTAAATTTGCAAATATAGATTTTGGGGTGCTCCTTCAGTACTTCATAACTATAGATGTGTTTTCCCTATGAATTATTTTAAAATAATATAAAATATAAAATATCTAATTAATTAAATTCTCTTTGAATGATATTTGGTCTAAATGTTAGGTGTGGTTATAATGAGGAGTGATCGTGCATATATACCACTCCTATAAAGATAATATCTTGCATAATATAAATTAGGATGACCATTAGGATAAATTTAATTTTAAAATTATATGAATTCATGGAATTATAAAATTGCCTTAGAACATGACACTTTCATCAAAATAGGTGTCTGTCCAGGATGGAAGTGTCGAGGGAGCAAGAGAATAGGTATAGGCTCAGAACTTATAGAGGCTTAAGATAAATAGGTTTCAAGTATTATAAGAAAGATAAAAGGCTTGGGTCATTAACATAATACTATTTGGACTAAGAGATAGGCCAAAGGTCATAGTATAGAATAGATACGAGACTTGTAAAATTGAGAAAGGTGTATTGAGAGGAATAACCAAGGTCTGAGTTTTCCAAGTGTACAAGACTATGGTGATACATAATTAATAAATACAATCTACACCTTCTTAGATTCTAGTGTCAATGTTGTTATCTTATATTTATCTAAAATCTTTCCTTTAGTAATGTTTCTTATCATAAATCACATGGCTATGTTGAATAATCCTAGGTTTAGGGTTGGTCCTTTTGGCCATGACCCCTTCCAATTTGGTAGTCAATAAAACCAAGGTCACCATGTTGAGATACACAAAATCCATGAAAAAAAAGAGGAGGGAGGATATTATCAAGATGAAGGTATCCCTATGTATATTTTTCCTCCCCCTCCATTTAATCAATACATCATGTCTAATAATAATGAAATTATACTTCTAGCCTTGATCTTTGGGGCTAAACTTATATCAAATTTTATTGTTCAAAATATACAACACATAATTTATAGGAAAGAGTCTTTTTCACCAATTCAAGACCAATCCACATTACATTGAAAATTTAGAGGCTAGTAATACTTTCATTGGTTCCTATAATTCTAATCCACACATCTCCCAAGATAAAGGGAAACCCATCCTCAATGAGGAATCATCATAAGTAATTCATGGGTTTTTTATGGAATCCCATACTCATCAAATCAACCAAGAGACTACAAATATCAAAGCTAATATTAATAACAATCCTTTGGTTGCCCCAAGTTTCAATATGAACCTAGGATTGAGTGTAAATCCAAATTCACCCTCATTCATCAACCCATCCAATCAAAACTTGAATAATCATTAAAGTTTATGAAACATAAACCCATCCAATCCAAACATAAATACTCATTAAAGTTTATCAAACATCAACCCATCTAATTTAAACTTGGATACTCATTTAGGTTTTTCAAGCATCAACCAAACCAATTCAAACTTGAATACTCATTCTAGTTTACCAATCAATAATCAATTCAATACAAACATGAATATTTATTCAAGTTTTTTGACCAGTCAAAATATGAACCTTCATAGTTCACCAATCAACAACATTAATCAAAATCAAAATTTGAACTTGAATAATTATTCTAGTTCACCCATCAACTAGCCAACTTCAAATCCAAAATTGAATGTTTATTCAAATTTACACATCAATCAAAATTTTACTTTAAGAAGTGTATTAAATCAATTTTTAATTCTAATTTATTTTTTAATGTTAGTTCCATTACATTCAAATCAAACACCGACTAATTCAAACCCAATCATCCACACTAATTCAACCTTAAAACAAAATTGACCATTTAACATTAACATTCATTCAAATCATTTTTTTGGTTCACATCCTTTTCCAAAAATAATCTTGAACTAGACCAACCCAAATCCATTACTTCAAACCAACCCCAATTCATTCAATTTTACAAATCCTAACTTCACTACTAATCCAAATAAAAAATATCCTAATTTCATCACTAATCCAAACCAAACAAACCCTAATTTTTCCACTATTATAAAAACCTTCACCCAATCACAACATATTAATTTTTATTTCAACACATTTTTTAACAAATTAATTAATAATCCACTCCCTAATCAATACTAATTTTCATAATCTAACACTAATTCAAACCCATTTATGGGTCAAAATTTCAACATGTTTACCTCTTCAAGCCAAAGCAATAAAATATCAAATCACTTCATTTAAGAGTGGAATAATATGAAGGATAAAGTCCAAATATTGCAAGATGGTACATTTTCAAGGCAAAAACAATATAAGTTTGAGGAAATTCGTCCCTATGCATATGATGTAAACAATATAATAACATTATTTCCCAAACATTTTGAACTCCCTAAATTTGACAAGTATAAAGCTAAGGGTGATCCTAGGGAAAATCTTAAATACTTATATATGGAATGTGTCTATGTTTCCTATAGTAATAAATACATTTAATACTATTTCCACATAATCTAGGGGGTCAAACCCTAGAATAGTTCTCATGTTTACCCAAATGATAAATCTCCACTTTGAATACCTATACAAAAATTTTGTTCATAATTTATCATATATTATTTAAAATTAATTTAACACACTTGATATATATAACACTAAACAATATAATGGTGAAACCTTTGCCTATTTCTTATAAATATGGCCATCATTGGCAAGTTATTTTCCATGTTTTCAATCAAAAAATAAGTCATTGCTATCTTCACAAACAACCTTAACTCATAGTTTCTCATCAATTGAAACTTATTTGTCCAAAATTAATTTTAAGAAATCATTGAATATTGAGTTCAAATTGAAATAACTATAATTACCAAGGGTGTTATCAAAATTTTCAAACATGATAATAATTCCTTGAATCAAACTGATAAGCTTAATTTTTTCATTAAAAATAAAAACTTTGTGGTGATGGTGTGATTAATTTCAATAAAGTTAAAAACCCACAAATACAATTACAAACTAACCCACAACCCATTAACAAAATCATAATACCTGGTGGTAAAAAAAAAAAAAAAAACCCACAAGTGTAAGTTTACCATATTGAGAGACTCTTATGAATTGGTTTTTCAAAATTTGGCCCAAGTAAACATGATTATTTGGCACAACACCAAACCCTTTGAATAAAATGTTCCTAAGCCTAATTGGTATTATGAAGATGAATATTTTGATTATTATAGGATTAAGGGACATTCAACTAATCAGTGTATGAGTCTCAAACATTATGTCTAAGATATCATAGATCATGGGGATATAGCCATTGAAAGTAAACCATACACATCATCCAATAATCAAAAGTTGAGAATACATAAAGATATATTTCCAAAACATGAGAAAGGACATGGTAAGTAAAAATAAGAACAACCTCAAACAAGTAATTCCAATCAAACTAATCACCCTTTTGAATCTATAGTAAATTGTGTTGATTCCACAAACCATCATGTTTCAATAATTACTTTAAGATCCCAAGATTTCATCATTACTACAAGGCATGCAAAAATTAAAATCTCTATTACTTCATTATATAATTTTAAAAATAAGTACAATATCATAAACCACCTCAAGAAGATGCCAACTCACATATCCATTTTAGATATGCTCAAAATCTCCCTTATATATAAATATATCTTGTATAACATCCTCCAAGAGTCAGTAGTCCCTGACGACATCAATCCATAAAAAATTTAGGCATTAGTTGTAAATTTATCCACTAACAATATATTTTGTGTGGTTTAAGAGTTTTACAAGATAATACCCTAGAAAATAAAACTATTTTAAGGGAATGACAATATTTATATCGACATTAAAATATAGTCAATAATATAGATTTACCTAATATAGCATGTGCAATAAATATAGTAGGTACAAATCAACTAAGGGACAAAGAGAACATATCTTTTTTAATGTTCTATTTTGGATTGTGGAAGTAGTCAAGAGTCATCACAGGTTTATGTTGGAGATCTATATTTCATTCATTATGTGTTTTGACTATTTTGACCTTCAAATAGTTGTATCAATCTAGGATAGTAGTGTTGATTCTTATGTCTATATCCAATGCTAGTGTTTAGTGAGAGATATACACATGATTAATTTTAAATTTGGATTAGACCTGTATTACCCCCATGTAATCATTTTGTGACTCAACTTATGCTTGCATGTGTGCTAGATCTAGATAATAAGCCAACCCTAGTTATTTTGCATTTTACCTCTAACAAACTATTAAAAAGGGGTTAGTAACATGAGTCAAGTTAGCCCTAGTAATCTTGTTATTTATAAGTGTTGCCTACATAGCCAATAATCCTAAGAGGGCCTCAAACTCGCTTGTAGTTCTCCCTCCTATACACATGTGTAGAATTGTAATAGTATGACTATATGTTATTTATTATAGTAACCATTAGTATAAGTGATGCAATAATATATTTGACTTTTTAAATGCTTAAAATATTTAAAATAATGTTGTAGTGTAATTTTAAATTTAAAAATATACAATACTTTCTTATTATAGAGTTACCTTATAAAATTGGAAGGTGTGTTAATTAGACCATAGACTTTGTATATATAGGAACCTTTTGAATTTAAATTATAATCTAATGATGCATGAAAATCCAACCATAGGATGGGAAAAGAGGGATAAAAAAATGGTCATAATGTGAAAGATACAACAAAAGATAAAAATATAAGACTAGATAGTTGCATTGAGCCTAAACACTAACATCGATACTAGTGTTCATGATGGATGAAAGTGTCTAGGGTATAGAACATAAAAAAAAAAGAAGAACAAGTAAGGGTCTCTAGTATATACTAGATGAGGATAAACTAACATATCACATAAGCCCAAGGTGTAGGTAAATCAACTAAAATAAGATATACCTGAAGAGGTCCATGAGAGACCATGTAACTAGATGTCTAATTGTTAGTAAAGAGATATATACATACAATAAGACAAGTAATATGTGTACTTGTACCAAAATAGGTGTCTAAATTTCCCCCTTTAATCTAGTAATGTAAGAAAAATGGATAAGTTTAAATGAAAATAAAATACATACTATGGTGTGGACAACACAAATTGTGTAGATAACACACCTTATCTTTTCTTGAGTTATTCCTTCAATATTTTATCCTTAATAATTACCTATAATTAATCATATGATAAAAATATAAATCAACATATATAACATATATTTAAGTAATACTAAAGAGTAGCATACAGAGAGAACATGGATAAAGTACACTTGTATATGTGTCATGGAGTAATTAGGTCTAAAGTACTGGAAACTAGAGAAGTAGTTAGGGGACCTAAAACCACATCCATCTCTTAGCTAGGAAGATGAGTGAGTATACAAGTGGTAAAAGTGAATGTCACCATGGTGGTGATATACATGGAGTAAGGAGAGTTGGGAGGTGATCATACCTCCAACCTAGAATAGGAATAACAATGCTTCAACTATCAGGAGTATCATTTATTGACAAATAGAACTCAAGTGTAAAAGAAATTTATATGTATAGTGTAGTATAGGGTGAGTGATGTAATCAAGATTTCCCAAAAAAATTGATGATATTAGATGATTTAATCCCTCTAATCACACCAAAAAGAAAAACTAACCAATGTAGATGAGTAAGACTCAATACAATTTGTAAATGCTTAATTAGGGTATTAGTAATTTAGGGTATCGGTACATAAAAGTTTTAGAATTTGAAGCTAATTTGGATTTTTTAAATATTAGGCACATGTTGCATAACATATTCACCTTAGATATGTCTCATGCTAAAATTATCTATAATAAATGGTACCAATTTATAGGATTTTACCATAACTATAAATTTGGATCATATACTATGTATGTTTTACCAATTTGGAAACTTGTATAAGGGTGGAAAAAATGATTCCATAGCATTCCCACACTATGTATAAAGGAATATGAAATTGTAATAAATACCAATGCGGAGGACACATTTTTCAAAACATGCTCCCATCATAAATTAAAGATGGTGAATAATGAATAGTTATGGAGAATATGCTTTCCAAGCATGCCCCTACTATAATATAGATCATGTGAATATGTGGATTCCATGTCTATATGACATGCCCCCCACTAAATATGAAAGCTGATATAAGTACCACATATTGAAAAAATGTAGAGAATATGCTACCAAAACATGATGTCACTATAATATAAGAGTTGTGCCAATTATGTTTCAATTATGTAGAACATATTTATAAAAATGCCCCTAATGTTATGCCCCCATTTTAGGAGGAAATAAAATAATTCCTACTAGTGGTCTCCTCATAAAAGGAATAATGAAGAATTTTTTTGATAGTTTTTGACTTGGTAATATTTTGGTAATGTTGTAGTGAAGAATTTATAACATTATTTTTAGTAATATCTAGAATGTTATAAGATATCTATGTAGTGAATTTTTAGTGATTTTAGATAGTGTTTTAAACATTTTAAATTTGGTATAATATGGAATGTCTCAATTTATAGATCCAAATGTAACTTTTAGTTTCAAATTTGGATAATCGAGGCTCAAGATATGGTCATTTGAAGTTGTGCTAAAGTGGTATATTAGGTGGGGTGGAATAGAATTTTGAAATCATTTGCATTTTGAACCTTTTTTGAATTTTGAGATCTAATCCTAGAGAGAAACAATTTCACATGGGAAATATACTTTTCATTTTTAATTTCATATGCCTCAGAGTGCCATAGCCAGTTAGTTTCCTAGCTGGTAAGTAATTGTTTGGCAATTTTTTGATAATTTTTTGATAATTTGCATTTTGAGCCATTTTTTGGAATTTTCATGGGCTTTAAGGTTATTGCATTAGTGTCTTGGATTCTTATGTTAGGACATTAACACAAACATCCACTTTTAGATGTTACTATCTAATGTATGTGTCTGATGCATATATTATCATCTAATATAGTTATCTTACATAGATGCTGGTATGTTTGTATTTTATGTTTAGTTTATTTATATTTATAAATTTTTATAATAAAATGTGATAATTGATAAATTATTATTTTTTTTGGAAAATGATGTGCATATTTGAGAGTTTTGGCATGGATGACACTATTTGAAATTAGTGGAGTTGGGTTTATATATGATTGATTGGATTATTATTGATCAGGCAGGATTGGGGCATATGACCCACTTGGGATAGGTTATGCATGATATACACCTTCTTATCTCTCTATTATAGAGGTGGAACCTAGATACCTATACATTCTATCTCCCTATGGGTGAGATGACCATCACCCTAGAAGATGTATATCATATCTTTTAGTTAATGATTAGGGGTGAGAGGGTAAAAGTTGTTGGTGATGATAGTCATAATATATTCAATGGTTGCATGTATATTTTATCAATTAAAGGGATCCTAGGGTAGAATAAAATAGTATGATTTAGATTTATAACATTATCAGTGGTGATGTTCCATGACTTTGGAAGTTTATTTGTGTATTAATAGCATCATTTGTAGATGTGGAGGGTGGGATAGTTGGGATTTATTATTATATGTACTAGGTAGTTCATTATATTGAGTTGGATAGGAATAAATAATATTGGATTTATATTATATTATGCCACTTTTACATATATATAAATAGGTTTTTACTAGAGATCCATGGTAGCAATATTGGTGTATTAGCTCTGTTACACATCTAGGTGTAAGAACATATTGCAGCAGTGTGACTAGTTTGTGGTCCCCTTCCTGAATGGGCCCATTCATTGGTCTTTATTAAGAGGTGGGTGTTTCTACTTGTTAGAATTCATACCATGATATAGTATTATACTAATTTTTATAGGCTTACTCCTAATCAAATTGTGTGGCATCCTTATAGGAATTATGATGGGTGGCCTGAGAATGGTCATGAGTTATATAGAGTTCATCTTAGTATGTGGTTGATTGATCAATTTCCTAGAGTGTATGAGTTATTTTAGAAAGATAAAGTGAAATAATAGTTTTATATATATTATGGTGTGACCTTGGCACCATATCCATGGCATCACATAATATGGAGTGGTCATAGGCCACATGATATGCCAACACTCACTGCTATAGATTTAGGCCCATGTCCAAGTGATGGGAAAGACACTATAGATTCCCTGGTAGTAGGAAATGATGTAAGTTATATTGATGGTTAATTTTATTGGTGAGATATGGCCTAATGGCCTATATTATTCCCTATTATATTTTTGGCTCCAAGTGCCATTCCTACAACATAGGGTGGTGGTGGAAAGATAGGTGGTGATGGAGGAGATGATGCTTCAATAGGATTAACAACAGTTGATGAGGCATACATTAGAGCCACATGTGAGTGTCTTAGATTTGAGTTTTACATTTTAGTTTAATATAAAATTATTGGGTTTCATATATGTCAATAAATGGTGTATTATATCAAATATATGTAGGTAACCAGGAATGGTCGACAAATGGTAGATCAGGGGATTCAAGCCCTTACTCATATTGTGCTAATGGACATAACCAAAGATGTATTTATTCATATATTTTTTGATATTATTGGTGCACATGAAACTTTATTTGGTTCAATTGTGATATTTCTGATAACATACCATATGACAACCATAGAGTACAAGGAGTTATGCACATAGCTAGATACATATGACATCCCATAGTGGAGTTACATTGAGATTATGTAGACACTTATTAAGCATTATGATTCTTTGAGATGAGAGCATGAGGAGATAGTGTGGTGGTTAGGTGATTTCAAGGATAGAGTATTCATGTTTTCATGTACATGGGGCCCATAATTTGATCTTGGTGTATCTACCTCTAGAGGTGTTGGATTTATGGATGTCGATGGTGATAATGAGTATAACTCAAGGAATATGACCCTAATTATGATTGATATGTTTATTTATAAAATATTTGTATCAATTTATATGTATATTAAATTGTTTACATGGATATGTTTTTGTATCTAATATATTTGCATTATTTTATTCTCTATTGATCATTATATGATTTTTTAATTATATTTTACTTTCATGGTGCATGTTTTGGATATGGTAAAAGATATAAAAAATATTTAAATTTAATGAAATAATTTTATGATTTAATACAATAAATTACTAATCATATGTAATGGAACCATATA
Organism: Torreya grandis; assembly: GCA_037957365.1. NCBI lineage: Eukaryota > Viridiplantae > Streptophyta > Pinopsida > Cupressales > Taxaceae > Torreya > Torreya grandis. The sequence goes on from JARHVA010000556.1 coordinate 4,627,766, forward strand.
GGAAATATTAATGATTTATTGTAATGATCATGTGGTAAATTATTTGTTAGTTTTGCTTCTGTAGTTAACTCTACTAGAATTTTAGGCATAACTTGGGAATCTATAGGTACTTATTTAAGAAACCAAACATAATTTGTAATTACATCCTCTTCATGCATTCCTCTATCTAAGACATGATCACCCAATGGTTCCTTGGTAGGATTAGTGTGGTAGTGATCAATACTGGTAAAGAGCACACTAGATGGAATTCTACTAGTAGGCATATTCTATGAAGGTCGATGGAATATATTTTTTGTATAAGGATCAACATGGAATGTCTCAAAACTTATATACATGCCTCTAGAAGAAGTATGTGAATGAGTTATGAATGCCTCTTTTTTAAATGCAATAATTCCCTAATCTTATATCTATGTAAGATTTTTCTCAAGGGAAAAATCATTATCTCGATGACCATTAATACCATAATAAGTTCAAAAGTGGTTTCCTTTTACCTTATAAAATATATAAGGTGGATAATGTGAATTATGATGGATTTTTATCAAAAAAATTCATAATATATCATGTGGTATATCTATATACAAATAAAATTTAAGGGGATAACATCTAATGGTGTTATTTGGTCTAATTGTGGATGGTAATCAAATGACATGTTCCTTTCCTTTATTCAATTCTTTAACTTTTGGTGATTTTTTAGGTACTGGTGGTTATAAAAAATAATTTTGAAGTGGTTCTTGATATTTTATAACCTATTTAGGTTCTCTTGAAACATGAGTCTTAGCATGCTTGGTGAGGGATGGAAAGTAGGTAACTTAGTTTGTGCATTTGTTAAAGCACATGCATATTTATGCACATCCCAATATAAGGTCTCAAATGATGAAAAGGGCTTATGAAATTCTCTCTCCCTAAGTAGAGAGAGAAGACCCCTATTAAATATAAATTTTAGTTCTAAATTTGAGGGTGTAAAGTTTAAGGAATATAAAGCATCCTTAAATTGAATAACATAGTCTTGCAAAGATTCATTCTCATTTTGGGTCAACATTCAAAAATGTTATAATGGTAACTTAGGTATGGTAAATCAATGAAAATGTGATATAATCACATCCTCAAACTACTTAAAATTTAATAAGGAACCATCTGACATGATATAAAACCAATCAAGAGACATTTTTGTTAAAGTGTGATGGAAAGCTTTTAATATCAAGCTTGCATTTTGGGCCTAATATCCAAAGTTTTGTATTGATTATTACAAATGAGTAGTAAGATCCCCTTGATGATAAAATAAAGAGAAATTAGGCATGATAAAATTCTATGGATAAGGATATTCGAACACATGTCAAGAAATAGGTTGTCTTAGTAATGTATTCTCCTCAAAAATAGCCTCACAAGAAGAAATTTGTAACTTAAGAGTATTTAATTGCTATTAAAAATATACCATGGTAGTCATAATAGATAAAATATAATGAGAGGAGGTTTAAGTTTGTGTTGGAGGTTGTATAATACCATTTACATAAAACATAGGAATGGTAGGATCCATATCACTCTCAAGAGGATAATCAACATGTGGGTTTACAACATTTGGTAAAGGAGTGCCCATGGTTAAATAAGTAAGTATACCATGTTAGATATAATGAAAGATAATACCATTTCCATTACAAGATTCTAATTAACTTGGAATTTGGTTACTTTCATTAGGAATTGGTGAAATAATTTCACTTGTAAACATTTTCTCTTATTTATCCAAAAATGTAAAAGAGGGAGAAAAAGGACATTTAACACTTCATTTAAAATATCATGGGGGGTTAATTATAAATTTAATTTTCACTCAAAAAAGGAAGAGATTATGGAATGATACTTTTGAGTTTCTTTGATTTATATTAGCCTTTAATTGAGATACATCAAGCAGAGTTTGAACTTTTTGTGTATCCCTAAACAATTCAAGTTGTGTAAGTTTTTCCTTAGGATGTTTATTGGAACTATCATTTTTCCATTCAAAAATAATGGATGAGAGATAAGACACAAATTTTGATCATTAAATATTGTAAGGGATAACAACTTGGACTAGGTGTGTTTAAATCATGCAAAAAAGACATGAGATTTTCAACACTAGTATTATTTAGAGATGAAAAAATGCACTTGATTTTGTAAATATTTTCATTATAAGATACATTGGAGGAATATTAAACCTCCTTTACTTTGTCAAAATTATAATGGGGAAACTCAAATTTGGTTTTAAAAATAGCCAAATAAAGTGTAGATGTAATAATTGGACTTTCAACATTAGGAATAGTGTCCCTTTGCATGCTTGTTGGTTCTTGAGACTCCTCATCATTGTAAATAAAAAGAGTAGGAAAATGAGGTTCAAAATAGAAAATATGGATATCATTATATTCATATCCATAAGATGAAACATCATTATTACTAGCTTGTTCATTTATATTTTCATTGGTATCATTTGTTCTTTCATTATCATAGTTACAAGGGAAGGCAGGGGTTTGAGCCCATTTTTGATGTTCCATAAGATATTCATATGAAATACATTGATCATTACATGCATTAAAATTAGTATCAAAACTATGAGACATTTTTGGTCAAGGGTCCTTTGGATGTCGATAGAGTAGGGAATCCATAAAGAGTTGAGCTTTTAAGAAAATTTTGTAAAACACAACTAGGAGAGCCAAAGCAATAAGAATGTTTAACAATCATAAACATATATTACATAATTAAAAATTAGATCTAACAAATAAAATACATAAAAATGAAATGAGATTTTAAAGAAGGTAAAAACCCTAATATATAAGCTAGGGTTTTGGTTCAATAAACATAGGTCAGGTTCACCAAATGTTTTATGTGCTTTAGGAATTTTACAAGATAATACCCTAGTAAATAAATTTGTTTAAAAGGAATGAAAATATTCATATATATAATAGAATAGAATTAATAATATAGATTTTCCTAATATAACATGTGAAATAAATATAATAAGTACAAAGTAATTAAGGGATAAAGAGAACATTTATTATTTAATGTTATATTTTAGACTGTGATAGTAGTCAGGAGTTGACAAAGGGATATGTTGTATATCTAGATTTAGTTAATTTTGTGTTCTATCTTTGAATAGTTGTGTAAATACAAGATAATAATGTTGACACTTATGTCCATATCTGATGCTAGTGTGTAGTGAGAGATATACATAGGATTGACTTCAAATTTAGATTAGACCTATATTTACCCCTATGTAGTCATTTTGTCTTAACTTATGCTTTCTTGTGTGTCAGATTTAGATAATAAGCCAACCGTAGTTATTTTTCATTATAAATCTTGTAACCTATAAAAAAGAGGTTAATAACATGAGTTGAGATAGCTCTAACAACCATGTTGTTTCTAAGTTCTACCTACATAGCGAATACTCCTAATAAAACATTAGACTCACATGTAGTTTTGTTACAACCCCTCAAGTTGTATTAAGTAAATGCACTAATATTTTTACAAACAATAACTTAAAACTCATTGTAAATAATAATACATACAACATCCAATTTATAATTTAGAACAATAGTACTTCAAATATTGAACATAATATTTATCTTAAACAACTCCAAGGAAAGTAAATATAATAGGACACAACTATGACTAGTCCACTAATATAGTAACTATTCTTCAAATATTTAAATATATATTACAATTACATTCCTTATAGCATTCATCATAATACAATAAATAGACAACAAGTCCTCTAGAGCTCATGTCAAACCAACTCATGTATCTTTGATCAACTCAAGTGTAGTATCCAGGTAAGTAATACTGTTGTGGGGAGGGAGAGCATCATCTGAGCACTTTTCCAAACCATCCATGGATAAAATATCCCCTGCATAATTCCCTATCAGGGAATGTCCCTCCCTTCATAGATAGGTAGATATAATGGTGCAGGAATCTAGAGAACAAGCTAGTACCCCTGTGTGTGATAAAACTATACATGCAATGTATCATAGAAAACCCCTTTCTAATGTAAGATATCGCATTGACATGCAAATCATATATAATAAAGATAATGTATCACTATACATTATTTAAAGACAAGATTCATACTAAGTACATCCTCCTAACTATCATATCACATCACATGCTATACATAGGAGTAAGAAAAATATACTTTTATTCTATCCACACATGAATGAATCATACATTATTATTTAATTCAAATAGTAATTAAATCCTACAATTCATACCATTTGAGTATGTTTCACATTCATAATAAAATATATATTCCAAATTATTACAATAATATCCATATGACTACACCTCATGATATCTCATAATATCACAGTCTAGTGCTCTAAGACATATCTACTAGTTTACCATAATTAGCCATACTAAGTAGTCATAATTACATGAAATCATTAAATTTTTTTCAAGAAAGTATATAAATAAACTCAAGTCATGAAAACACATGAGTATAACCTAAAATTTATTTGCACTCTCAAGGTTGTATGCATACATAGATGATATCCTACTAATCATTACAAAATATACTATTCAAATAACAACCAACATATATATTAAATCAGTCAATGTAAATGAGAGTCTAAACATATAGCTACAATATGTACCATCTAATCATATAAATTTACATTGAAGTATTATATGATATCCCATACTATTATAGCTCATGATCATTTCCCTCAATCATGAACAATCAATCTTACACATATAATTTTATTAACAAGTAATTACTGAATTATACCATTTGGGTATACCCTCAATAATAATCAGATGAAAACATAATATTTAGGCACCCATTATAATGCACTATTATGTTCTATAAATGTTTAATCACTTACACATGAAATAATATCACAACTATACTACACATAAATTTTCATCCTATAATGATGCTATAGAATTTGACCTTGTCAACATGTTGCATAACACTACTGAGCTTACATAAATACTATTTAGATTCTACAAGTGTTCTAAGTAAATACATAGTATATATTTAGATCATATAATTATATCCCCAAAGATATAGTATTAATTAAATAGAATTATTACCATACATACTTCTTGGGATAAATACTTTATAAAAGTAAACTTCTTACTTAAATATAATAGATAACACTTGATATATATATATATCTGAGGTGTTTCTTTGATTTATGGTGGGTTTAGGGTAAACCCTTAAATCAAGCATAGTTGGAGGTTGTTTAAGTATGTATTTAGATCATATAATAAAACTTGAAATAGTTGTTCAAAAATGAAAAACAAAGGCCTAGGTGATATATATTATCATAGGACAAAATTGAGACCCTAGCATAATAAGAGATTATAGTGATATAAAATCTATGAAATCATCATATAGCTAGAATCTCTTATTATGCTAGGGTCTCAATTTTGTCCTATGATAATATATATCACCTAGGCCTTTATTTTTCATTTTTGAACAACTATTTCAAGTTTTATTATATGATCTAAATACATACTTAAGAAACCTACAACTATGTTTGATTTAAGGGTTTAACCTAATCCCACCATAAATCAAAGAAATACCTTAGATATATAAAATGGGTTTAACATATGTTAGAGAATAGATATTACAATTAAAGAAAATTAATTTATTCTCATTTTAATAAAGTATGAAAATTCATCATAATAACTCAATTTTTATTTTTATTATAAAATATGCTTTATATTCTTTAAACTCTACTTTATATCTTATTCACATAAAGTGTCTCTCTCTCTCTCTCTATATATATATATATATAGACACACTTTATTTTAACCCATTGTTTCAATTTATATACTCATCAGTTTATAATATTTACTTAGTGTTGTTATTATTGTCTCAGTGACTCAACAATTTCCATTCAAAAACATAGTGTTTGAATTAATGACTCCATGTTTTATATTTAATACAGAGTGATGTCAAATATAAACACATCGATTCCAAATTTATACATAGTAATATACTTAAAGGCTCTGCATTACATATAATTATTTTAACACTACATCTAATTGATTCAATGCTACATATAATTTAGTCAACATTATGTATAATTGATTCAAAATTTAATAAATGATAGTAGTGTATTTGAACACAAGTATTTTATTTAAACACAATGATTTAATTATTTATATAGCATTTAAAATATATCCCTAGCATTTTTAAAAACATGTCTTTTTATATTATTTTACAATGCTACTTCTAAAGTCTATGACTCAACTATTTCTTTGACTTAGCGCTAAATTTTTTTGACTTGGATTTCTAATAATAGACTTAGCATTAATTTATATATCTATATTTTGCTAAACTCCAATAAATGATGTTGTTGTGTTTTTAAACTTAGATTACCATAAATATACGTAGTCCAATATTTAATTGATATCCAACATTTCAATGTAGAATCTGGCATTTTAGATCAATTGACTTGGTAATTAAAAGACATGATGCAACATTGAATTTTTATTGTATCAACTTTTTAATATAAACATATCCCAATATTGTTTAATAAAATGCAATAGTATGAAAATCAGGCATTAATATTTATAACATAGTCTTTCATTATTATGACTTAGCATAGTTTTTATATATAATGATTTCAGTGCATAGCTCAACCTTTATTAGATTGACATTTAAAATTATACACTTAGCTAATTCATCTAAAGGCTGGGCATCCTATATATGATACTCAATGATTTATAAAGTATAAATAAAGCTTTATGTTATATCACAACTTATCAAAGTCTTAGGGCATATCAATTATATATAAAGAGTGTCCTAAACAATAATATATCCACATTATCTAAGGTGTGTTTCTCATAGACACGAACTAAATCGTGAAGAATATTACATAGTTTATCTAGTTTATAAGATTGAGAGAGAATTCACAATATTCATAACAAAAAACAACACCTTGTTCAAGGATAAACATGTGACTTTGTCACAAGGCTTACAGATGTGACTTGAATATAGGCCAGATCCATCTTATTTTGTAACAAATTCATGGAATTCTAAGATTCCATGGAATTTATAAATTATTTGGCATCATATTCAAGTAAAAAGGACTAATGGGTCACTCACTATTCACATGCCCACTAAAGTAACATATTTCAAATGGAATGAATTTGTTTTCTATTCTAATCATTGTAAGTGGTATGGATTTTGAAGATAGTATGTGTTGAATTTAAATAAACTTATATACTCAGTGATTTATAAAGTATAAACAATGACTTCCAATATACACTTAGCTATTTGACTGTATGACTCAGTTTATAAAAAATATAACTTAGCAATTTATCTTTAAGTGACTTGGTGGTTAACCAAATGCTTCAACATTTCAACTAAGAGAATTAGCACTTCCTTGAATTGACCCAATATTTTTATCAAGAACATAGTCCATAATTAATATTTAAGATGCAGTCTAAAATATCTAACAGGCAAAAATCCCATATTGTACATAGAAAAGTAGTTTACAGGTCTAACCTGATATTGTTTGAAATATGAATATTCCCTTTCTTTCCTCCAATCTTTCTCTCTCTTCCCAATCTATCAAATTTTTATTCTCCATGGTTCTATCTTTACTTTTCTTTGATACCTCTTTTTCCTTCATTTATAATAATTTCTACCATCTATTAGAGTTTCAGTTCATAATTTAATTCCTTTACTTAGCTTGAGTCCCTTTTTATTTTCTTAAATCATGCGTGTTTAAATCCCCTTTTAATGATAATTATAAAATATAAATACTTAATTCAATCCATGAATTGGCTTTGGGATTCAAGTTAGCTTTATCTTTAATAATTAAATAAAGGTATTGATTTTTAACTTTCAAAAAAATTTCATGCATGCTTTTCAAGACTAAGTTTAATTTGTCTTAAATCATAGTTAGAACTTTAGGATAAATCAAGGTCTTGAAAGTATTAAAGGTAATTGTTTATTTATTTAAAATATATATAAGCTCATAATTAATTATAATTTCAAGATAGTTGTATCTTTAATAACTAGTAATTAAATATCTATTTCCTGATTTATTCTAAAAAATTAAGACAATTAATTTAAAGGAATCTATTGAATTTAAAAACTAAATCCAAAAATAATTATAATCACAAAATATTTCCTTAAATATTAACTAAAATTTAAAACATACTACTCATATAAAGTTATAAATCTAATGTGCATATGTGTACGGTCACTAGCAATTTATTTGTCATCGCCCAATCATCCCATCTAGCCCATCCTCTTCGATGATGATCTCCCTCATCAAACTCTGAGGGTAGAATCTATCCTACATCCACCTCACAACAAGTAGGTACTTAGTCTGAGTCATCAACTAATCAACTAGTGATGTAAAAATAAAAAATATACATCTTTAATGCACAAAAAAATTAAAATATAACTGTCACATTATGTATACTAATCAAGAAAATCACTATCCCATACCATTATATGTCAAAATACTCAAATAAAGGTAGTAATAATTAGATAATAACATTAATAATAAATATATTAAAGGTTTATAAGTCATAGGGTGAAATTGGGATGTGATATCCTCTCCTCCTAAAATTGGTCATCACCTTGATAACTCTTATTCAAACAAAAGTTCTAATTAATAAAATAGAGTTTAACAACATAAAAACATAGTATCAAGTATCATATCATGTAATTAAATGTAAATTTTACCTAAAGAACTCATCATAGTTCTCTCATTTAAATCTATTCTTAGAGTATTGGTTCCTTAAGACCCTATTTGATGACATTTAATATTATGAAAACAAGTTTTGTGAAAGTCACTTATGCTGATTGGTTCTATAATGACCATCTTGAGGTCTCAAACCATAATACACACCCAATAATAACTCGGTAGAAGTCTTATTGAATTTCAAAAAACACATGAGATTATCAAAAAAGTCAAAACAACTATCTAAAAAGAGTTTCACAAAACCTTCCAACCCCTCTACACATCTCTCTATCCTAGAGAGTGTATTTCTCATAATGGAGAAACATATTTAGGGAACCTGATAAGAATGATGTGTGTATGTTAATACTATTGTTACTTTGTGTAACTTAAAATAATTATAACATGTCAATACTGTAACTACTCTATGAATCTCTAAACAAGTATGATGATGAATAAGAACCGATAATAATATATATAAAAATTATGGAATACCAATCAACATGGAATACCATCTACCATATACATGCATATGGCCATATGATTGAATTTGATAAGTTTTGCCTTTCAAATCCTAGATTTACCAAGTTCATATGTCTAATCTAACTTAGTACCAAAAATCCAAGTCAATGTGAGGCTAAGTAGGATGCCATCCTATCATTTAGAACTCATGTTCCCAATTCACCACTCTTTCCTTAGGTCTCCATAACTTGATAATCTTCAAAACATGTACACAATTATATGAAACACATTTTTGTACTAGCAAATCATATAAAGCAATACTATATGCTAAATTATTCCATATCTACTAACATAATTATAAGGTAAATCATACAATCATTCCAATATTATATTAAGTTACAACTAATCAAACATAACTAGTATCATACTTTACAACTTAACCTATAGTGTTATATTCATAGTAAAGAGGAAGTAATATCATAATTAACATAACATACTAATGGTAAGGATCATACCATCCTTACAACCTTATAATTGAGACAATATCTCCTTGCTTGCATGACTAGCACACAACAAGTTAAAATTTTATCTAAACCTTTTTCAACTACCAAGATGTTCTTCACATCCCATACCCTACTTGCTCTTGATAAAAGGTACATAAATTACTATTCAAAACATCATGCTTCAAAAAGAGAATAATATCAACCTAAATAAAGGTATATAATAACATAATAATTATAATCAGTATAATTTATATAAATTCAATGTTAGTCACTCCTCATGGTTAAGTACATAAGTTAGATAAAATAGTGACTTTAAAAAGTCACATGTGGAAAGTAGAGATCTGACATCTCACAAACAAATCTCCTACATACCCTCATATGGTAGAAGGAAACACCATAATCCACATTTCCATTTATTATTAACTTACCAAACTTATAAGTGTAGTATTATAACCTAATTCCATAACCAAAAATAAAATACTAACTTCAAGGATGCATCAATCCACCCAATCCTCCAACTTCTCTCAACAAAAAGTAGAAAACACTATTCCATAAGCTTAAGGGAATAAAATTCAAAATATAAATTCAAAAACAAGTTTTTGCTCAAGGAAACACTAAATCAACATCCTATAAACATGAATCTTATCAGTAGCTTTTAAAATAATGTAAGAAGAGAGTGAGATCATAATAACTCACCTATAAGATAACTAAGAGAGATGACACTTTATCTCAATCTCACATAAACAAACTCCTAACACAAATGAATTATTAACCAAGACATCTAAACTCAGCTACAAAGAAATTCCCACCACACTAAGTGGTACACAACTAGAATGGTCTTATAAGATTCCTATTCCTAGGATCTGTGTAAATAAGACACATAACTAAAGCATAAATACCTAAGTGAGAATCACTCCATGATTTTAAAAAACTCACAATGCACAAACACAAATGGTGAAGGTGATTTTATTACCAAGAAATATGTAATCATGCTTGAGGTGTTCAATCTAAAGATAAAAAATATGGTATAATTACCTTGTCCAAAACTCATGAACAAAACTATGTATTCTTCTACCTAAACACCTTATAAAACCATCACCAACAAGACACTCGATAACTAACCCTTTAGAAAATCTTAAGGAGATAGAAATGCCCTTAGGGTAAACACTCAATATACCACATACACATTCACATTTCTCCTCTCTACTAAATATAAATGTATGAAAATGCTAATGGACTCATTATGTCTTAGAGTTTGAGCCATAGCTCTAATACCACATGTTACAACCCCTCAAATTGTACTTAGTAAATGTATTAATTTTTTTTTTCAAATAATGACTTAACATTCATTCCATAGAATAATACATACAACATCCAATCTATAACTTAGAACAATAGTACTTCAAATACCTAATACAATATTTATCTTAGACAACTCCAAAGAAAGTAAATACAATAGGACACAACTATGGTTTGGTTAACTAGTATAGAAATTGTTTAAATATTTAAATATATATTAAAATTACATTCCTTATATAATTCAGCCTAATACAATAAATATATACCAATTCATCTAGAGCTCATGTCGAACCAACTCGTGTATCTCTGACCAACTCAAGTGTAGTCTCCAGGTAGGTAATATTACTATTGGGAGGGAGAGCATGATTCAAGTGCTTTTACACACCAACCATAGACCAACTATCCCCCACATGATTCCCCACCAATAAATGTCCCTCCCTTCACTTATATGATAGAATGGTGTGGGGATCTAGAGAAAAAGCTAGTACCCATGTGTGTGATAAAAATATACATGTATTACATTGTAGAAAACCCCTTTCTAATAAAAGATATCTCACTGACATGCAAATCATACATACTAAAGATAATGTCTCTCTATACATTATTTAACCACAAGATTCATACTAAGTACATCCTCCTAGTTATCATATCACATCACATGTTATACATATGAGTAAGCAAAGTATACTTTTTATTTTATTCACACATGAATGAATCATACATTATTATTTAATTAAAACATGAATTAAAGCCTACAGTTCATACCATCTGAGTATGTTTCACATTCCTAATAATCTATAGATTCCAAACTACTAAAATAAGATCCATATGACTACACTTCATGATATCCCATTATATCATAGTGTATTGCTCTAAGACATAACTACTAGTTTTCCATAATTAGCCATAATAAGTAGTCATAATTACATGAAATCATTAAATTTTATTCAATTAAGCATATATATCAACTCAAGTCATGCAAACACATAAAATTTGAACTTAACATTCATTTACACTCTCAAAGTTATATGCACGCATACATGATATCCTACTAACTGTTATAAAATATACTGTTCAAATAATATTGAACACATATATTAAATCAATAAACATAAGTAAGATTTTAAACATACAACTATAATATGTACCATCTAGTCATATACATTTAAGTTTAAGTATTCTATGATATGCCATATTATCATATCTCATGAAAATTCCACTCAATCATGAACAATCAATCTTAGACATATAATTTTATTAACAAGCAATTATTGGATTATACCCTTCAAGTATACCCTCAATAATAATTATATGAAAACATAATATTTAGTCACCCATTAAAATGCATTATTATGTTCTAGAAATGTTTAACACTTACACATGAAATTTTCTCACAAATATACTACACACCAGTTTTCATCCTATCATGATTCTATAGAATTAGGCCTTGCTGACATGTTGCATAACACTAATGAGCTTATAAAAATACTATTTGTCTTCTCTGATCATTTAAAAAAAATCCATAGTATATATTTAGATCATATAATCATGTCCCCAAGGATATAGTATTAATCAAATAGAAGTATTAATATACATACTTATTGGGATAAATACTTTATGCATGCATAGACATCTGGTTTAACAAAAGATCAACCTTTGAAAAAACTCTATAAAAGTACACTTTTTACTTAAATATAATAGATAACACTTTAACATAGGATGGAATTGAGACCCTAGAATAATAAGATATTCTAGTTGTATGATGATTTCATAGATTAGATGAATATATATATATATATATATATATATATATATATATATATATATATGAAATCATCATACAACTAGAATCTCTTATTATGCTAGGGTCTCAATTCCATCCTATGATAATATATATCACCCAGGCCTTTGTTTTTCATTTTTGAACAACTATTTCAAGATTTATTATATGATCTAAATACATACTTAAACAACCTAAAACTATGTTTGATTTAAGGGTTTACCTTAAACCCACCATAAATCAAATGAATACCTCAAATGTATCAATTGAGTTTAACATATGCCAGAGAATATATATTACAATCAAAACAACTTAATTTATTTTCCTTTTAATAAAGTGTTACAATTCACCATAATAATCCAACATTTATTTTTATTATAAACTCCACTTTATATTATTTAAACTCTATTTTACATCTTATTGACATAGAGTAACACACACACACACACACACACACACACACACACACACACACACACACACACACACACACACACACACATATATATATATATATTCAACATACTAGAATTATAATATTATAACCCATTATTTCAATTTATATGCTCAATATTTATAATATTTACTCAACATTGCTATTATTATCTCAATGACTCAATCAAAATGGCTCAATGATTTCCATTAAAAAACTTAGTGTTTTAAATAATGACTCCACGCTTTTTATGTAATATAGAGTGATGTCAAATATAAACATATTGATTCCAAATTTATACACAATAATATACTTAAAGGCTCTATGTTACATATAATTATTTCATTTCTACATCTAATTGATTCAATGATACATATAATTGATTCAACATTATTTATAATTGATTCACCATTTAATAAATGATAACAATGTATTTGAACACAAATATTTCATTTAAACTTAGTAATTTAATTCTTTATACAATGTTTAAAATATATCACTAGCATTTTGAAAAACATAGCTTTTTATATTATTTTACAATGCTACTTCTAAACTCTATGACTAAACTATTTATTTGACTTAGCACTACCATTTTTTAACCTATCTTTCCAATGATAGACTTAACATTAATTTATATATCTATATTTCATTGATCTCCAATATATTATGTTGCTATGTTTTTAAACTTAGATTACAATAAATATACACAATATATTATTTAATTATTATCCAACATTTCAATGTAGAATCTGGTGCTTTAGATTAATTTACTTGTAAATTCAAGGACATGATGCAACATTGCATTTTTATTGTCTCAAATTTTCAATATAAACACAGTCTAATGTTATTTAATAAAGTGTAGTAGTATGAAAAGTAAGCATTAATATTTATAACATAATCCTTCATTATTATGACTTAGCATAATTTATATATACAATGATTTCATTACATGTATCAACATTTATTAACTTGTAATTCATCTAAAGGTTGGGCACCCTATATTTGATACTCAATGCTTTATAAATTATAAACAATGCTTTATGCTATATCACAACTTATGAAATTCTTAGGGCATATCAGTTATATACATAAAGTGTCCTAAAAAATAATATATCCACATTATCTAAGCTGTGTTTCTCCCATATGTGAACTTAGGCATGAATAATATTACGCAGTTTATCGAGGCTATAGGCTCGAGAGAGAATTAATGAGATTCATAATTACAAACAACACTGTGTTTAAGGATAAACATGTGAATTTCTCACAAGGATTATGAATGTCACCTAAATATAGGCCAAATCCGTATCATTTTATAATGCATACATTGAGTTCTAAGATTCCATTTAATTAAGAAAGGATTTGGCATCACATTCTATTCAAAAGGACTAATGGGTCACTCACTATTCATATGCCCACTAAAGTAATAGATTGCAAATGGAATGAATTTGTTTTCTATTCTAATCATTGGAAGTGGTATTGATTTTGAAGATGGTATGTTTTGAATGTAAATAAACTTATATACTCAATGATTTATAAAGTATAAATAGTGACTTATAATATACACTTAGCTATTAGATTGTATGACTCGGTTTATAAAAAATATAACTTAGCAATTTATCTTTAAGTGACTTAGTGGTTAACCAAATGCTTCAACATTTTAAATAAGAGACTTAGAACTTATTTGAATTGACTCAAAATTTTAAAGAAGAACATAGTCCATAATTAATATTTAAGATGTAGTCTAAAATATCTAATAAGCAAAAATCTTATATTGCACATAGAAAAGTGTTTTACAAATCCAACCTGATATTGTTTAAAAGATGATTATGCCCTTTCTTTCCTCCTATCTTTTTCTCTCTTCACAATCTCTTACCTACTTATTCTCCATGTTTCTATTCATACTTTGTTTTGATTCCAATTTTTCCTTAATTGATAATAATTTATACTATCTATTAGAGTTTCAGTTCATAATTTAATTCCTTTACTTAACTTGAGTCCCTTTTTATTTTCTTAAATCATGCATAGTTAAATCCTCATTTTAATGATAATTATAAATTTTGAATACTCAATTCAATACATGCATTTTCATTTAGGATTTAATTTAGATTTATATTTCATAATTAAATAAAAATATTAATTTCTAACTTTCAAAGAAATTTTGTGCATGCTTTTCAAGACTAAGTTTAATTTGTCTTAACTCACGATTAGAACTTTAGGATAACTCAAGATGTTGAAAGTAATAAAGTTAATTAATTATTTATTTAATATATATACAAGATCATAATTACTTATAATTGAAAGATAATCATATATTCAATAACTAATAATTAAATATTTATTTCCTGATTAATTCTCAAAAATCAAGATAATCAATCTAAAGGAATGTAATGAAATTAAAAATTAAATCCAAAAACAATTATAATTACAACATATTAAAACATTCTACTCATATAAAACTACAAATCTAATGTGCGTGTGTGTAGGGTTACTATCAATTTCTTTGTCATCACCCAATTGTCCTATATAACCCATCATCTCTGATGATGCTCTCCCTCATCAAACTCTGAAGGTAGGATCTATCCTATATCAAGCTCGTAATAAGTGGGTAGTTAGTATGAGTCATCATATACTCAACCAATGATGCAAAACTAACAAATATACATCCTTAATGTATAGAATAATTAAAATACAACTATCACATTATGTATACTAATCAACAATATCATTGTCCCATACTAGTATATGTCAAAATGCTCAAATCAAAGAAATAATAATAAGATAATAACCTTACTAATCAATGGATTAAAGGTTTACAAGTCATTGGGTAAAATTGGGATGTGAAAATTTCTCCCTCCTTTACATGTGTGTGGAATTGTAATAATATAAATATATGCTCTTTCTCCCAGTAACCATTAGTACAATTGATGCAACAGTATATCTGACCTTATGAATGCTTCAAATATTTAAAATAGTGTTGTATTGAAATTTGATAGCTTTAAATAGATAATAATTTCTTATTACAAAGTTTCCTTATCAAATTATAAAGTGCATTAATGATTTAACCTTTTAGGGTTTTAACTATGTAAATCTTAAGTTAAATTAAAGGGTTGAATTATCTAAATAATTGAAATAATATACAATAAATAACCACTATTTTTTTTTTAAAGATTTTGACTTGATATAAATTTATAAAAATAGTAATAAATATGTGTAAATAGAGACTTATATACAAAATGACTATCATAGAATATCTAGGTTCCAAAAACTAGGTTATGAATAGGTCTAAGTGTCATCAATAGGGTCCCTAGGTCTAATTATTCATTGGGCAGTAGTTCTCCACTTGGACATTATCACCATGTTACTTTAGTTTCCTAAAAATGGTGTTAATGTCCTCTTTATAGGATTATTATTATTTTATGAGATCACCTACACTTGTGTTTCTAGGTTCTATTCCTATGTGCATGAAATCTAGAACTCTATATTATGCTTAGAATATATGACTTAGTGTGCAAACCCTAATCCTCCTTTCAGGTATGACATGAGATAAAATGTGTATTTGTTAATAGGATAGGCTGGACATCCTCAATACCCCATTATGAAGAGAGTTTCCTACATACCAATAGTTTGAGGAGGGACCAATCCTGATGTATTTCTCACACCTAGTGCTTGGTGCAAGTACAAGTGAATGCTAGAATAAGAGTGGTCTTCAATAACTTGAGTGTGCTTAAGATTAGAAATATAAAAAAATGTGCTTATGGTAAATTTAGATGATAGTATGTAAAATTAGGGTAGAATAGGGATTAATTAACTTGATTTTGCTTAACTTATTTCTTATTTTAATAGGTTTTTTGCATATATATTTTCCATCTAGTGGATATAGGTATAATAGTCTTATATTTATAGTGATCCATAGCTTATGTGGATAATAAAATGTACTTATGCCAAACTTAGGAGGGGCATACATATGAAAATATATTCATTTGGGAGAGTTAGGGAAAAATACACTAGTACCAAGTCAGGGACACTAGCACCATGTGACTCTAGTATCCTTAATGTGGTGTTAGTGTCCAACTAGTAGGCTACTGGGCACAATGGATTAGGATTTGGGAATGTAATTTTGAACTATGTTTGAGATGATAAATGATGTCTATGGTCTATACAATGGCTAAAAAAGTGTTATAAAGGCTCTAGGATAGGTTTAGTGCTAAGCTAGGAATAGGCTATCTCAAGCAACACTCTTAACATCCAAATACCATTTTTAGGTGATTACATTTCTGCCCCGCCCTCCCCCACCCCCCATTTATTCTATAAATGTAGGAAAGTGAAATGACTAGTATATAGTAAAAATAATTGTACCTAGACTTACCTAGGAAGTGAAGATTGTGTAGTCGAGTCTGAATATGTGAAGTTGGGATTGTGTATATGAAACATGATCCAAAAATAATTACCTAAAATGAAACAAGAAAAAATTATCCCTTACTTAAGAGATTGTCAAAATAAAAAGACTATTCTAAATAAAGTAACTGAGTAAAGCTGAGTAAAGAGATAAGAAAGAGGAAAGGAATAAATACACCTCTTAGATACATGAACCTAGTGATAACTTGTGTGTGTTGGATTGAGATAATATCTTTATTAATCCTCATATGTGGGTGGCTCAAGAACTCAATCCAGTTTTACTCCATTATTGCCCACCCCTGCTTGGTGGATCATGATCTGTGAATAGCTTGGGTAAGATTTTAAGTGTGTCTAACCCTCTCATGTGGGTGGATCAATAAATCAAGTAGGCTATGGCTCTATAAATTACCATCTATGTATAGTAGATGATGTATCTAAAACTAAACTATGTAAAGTGTTATAAGTATCTAGCTAGGTATATCTAACTATGTATGTGGGCTCTACAACCACTTGGGTACATTAGATGGCTCTGGGAAACTTAGAAATATCATCCACTATAGATAGAATAAGGCATGAAATTGGTGACAACATGGAATATTATAGAAAGTGTATAAAACATAGAGAATAAAATTGAGTTTTCCATTCCATCTGATCAAGTTGTGTGTAACTAAGCATATGGAAACTAGGTGCCATGCACATGCCTATAATATGATATTTGAGTATACTAATTTCAAATTGGATATGTAATAAATGTATCTATGTATTTAAACTGAATGTAGGATTGATCATTCCACACATGATTCCCCAAATGTAAGTAATTAGTATGAATCTGAGATGAAATGAGTGTATTTAGTCAAAATTTGAACATAACTGTCAAACCTATGACTGTATCTGTGATGATATATATTATACTTAGTGTATTATTATAGCTAATTTGGTCTACCCTAAAGTTGGGGTTATTAGATATTAGTTCTATGTAGTGGAAAATAGTTCCCTATGGTGATAATGTCCTAATCTAGGCTCTAATGTCTATCTAGTTTGAATTCTAGGTGACTGAGTTGCTTTAAATGTCCCTATTTTTTCTTGTGTTTGTCTTGTGTCTAATTTTGAAATTGAGGTTGTGTTCTAAAAATTATTTTTTAATATCAATTTAGGACCTTGATATTTATGATAAACACCTATGAATTCTCTCTCTTTTTAGGGTAGTTGTTGACCTGTGTAATAACTATCCTAAAAAAATAGCTCTTTAAAATGTGTTAGCTAGAGAATATATAATAATTGCATGATATTATAATATAATGTATAAACATAACATCAAAATATAAAATAATCTGAGCATAAGTATGTAATTTAATATGTATGTTGTAATATAGCATTGCACAAAGGTGTCAAGATATATGTAATCAATGTGTATAACAAAAAATCTGAGTAGATATTTAGGGGGATGGAGCATGATATCCATCACGAAACCCAAGTAGGAAGGGTGGATGCATGAGGTTCCTCATGGAATAAAAATTGGTGTGTGTAAAAAGAAAAGACATGTGTCTTGATGAAGACACATACAAGAAAGCATATATACAAAAGACATGAGGCATGTAAAAGTAATCCAAAGGGCCATAATACAAGGGACATGGGCACATACCATGAAATCTAAGAATAAAGACATATAAGGGCATGTTAAAATGTACACATATACAATTAGGAAATCGCACACAAAGTTCATGGGAACATGTCCAAGGCACATAAACATATAAGTGGTATAGAGCTAAAAAGTAATGGCGTATTAAATTTACCTTGAAATAAGCATAGGAAACGCAATTAAGTCTAAACTAGGAAAGATAGAAATTAAAACATGTATAACTATGTAATATAAATCCATTTAAATGCTAGGATTTACATATGTTGAGTTTAACTAGTGATAGTCAAAAAAATTTGAGCATGAGTAGGAATGATCAATATAAAGATATATCAATGCATAAATTGGAATGTATAGAATGTAAACATATAAATTGTTACTATGAATTGTGTATGAGATGTCCCCAAGTGGGTGGATGTATAAAATGAATAAACTTGGATTGGTGTATATGCCTCCAGTGGGTAGATGATAGCAAGTATAGATCCATGTATTAGATTGGAATACTATATGTAATTTGTAAGCACTCAACAAAAACAAGTGAAGAGTATATGTATTATAAAAATAACTATAATAATATAGATATAATATGTAATATCTAACAATTAGAAGAAATGTAAACATAGAAATGCATACAATCTATAATTTTACATTTTTTAAGTAATATTTGAATGTTTTTATATTTTGACATGTTATATTTTCTATATTTTTTAGACAAGTTATGTACAAGAAAATGAAAATAAACTATGTACAACAAACAAAAAATAAGGAAGTATGTATAAGTAAATATTGAAAATGTAAATGAAAGAGTATACAATAAAAGTGTAATGTCTCTATAGACTTAAGAGCACATCCATATGATGTGGATAATCAAATGGTGGATTTAGTGGAAGATCATTCAGTGTTAGATACTAAATCTATCCAAATCCAAATAATTCATCATATCTATGATTATCATACCAATCTATATGTATTTATGGGTCTTATCCTTGGCATGAGTTTGAAGTTTGTACATTTGAATAACATGATGCTCAACTATTTAAGATGCCTCTCTCATAGTCCCAGGGTAAACCACATTAAACCATAGAGTATTTTTGTCAAACTTGTGGTTATAATCTATGTCATCATGTAAGATGCAAACCATGTATCCATCATGAGTAAATACCAATCATCTGTCTGACTGATCAACTATGGAATCCATTGCCTATAACTATGTACTACCAAGTGTAATCTGTATATGAGTATCTCTACTCAAAATTAAGAATAATGTATTGGCCACCTAGGGCCACATGAAATTGGTAGTGTAATGTGTCCAATGGAATCTTGATAGTGTATAGCATGTTATATCTCAATCTCTTGATAACCATTGTGGTGTAAAAATGCCAAAGTGTAAGTATTATGATTATAATCCTCATCTCTAGCCACATTGGGAAGATATCTATCTACTAGAAAAATTGTATAATTAATGAATCATGTTGTGAATATATTTGTCGATGATGATTATATCATAATGGTCATGTCTATGAATGATATCATATCATTGGTGGTGGTGGTGCCTATGGAGGTGGACGTTTTATGATCTAGATAATTCCTTTATCTTTAAATTTATTTATTTTATGTTGCAGTGTTGAGCATGTGTCTATATCATGTCATGTGAGTCTATTAAAGTGGAAAAATGGTTTCCCTTATTGTGGTGACAATATACTAATTGATCTATGCTAAACTATGGGTACTATCATCATTCCTCGATCAAGTATTATCTATAAGATTTGATGCAATATGTCTTATGAACTCCCTACCTAAATCTATATGACTAAATCAATATCCATGGATGTAACCATATATACCAAATGGATCAAGGGATTAGCTATTGATTATAGTTAATTATGGGAACATATAGTTATAAGATCTTGAACAAGTTATGATAATGGTGTAGGGTGAGGTATAAGTGCCTTTGAATTATTTTTGTACTCTCTTAGGACCACTGGAGTAAAACTCAATTGACATAAATACTCATCAATATCTATAGGTGGTTGATCATCCTCTATCATGGCCCATGAATCTATGTCATAATTATGAATGTAGGCCTCTTCTAAATTAGCAAGTAGTGGTAACTAGGATGTAAGGATCTCATCATCTATCCTAGGTGTGGATGTTCATATTGTGAGAGATTGTTCCTCTATCATCATTGAAGGTAACTATGCTAGGAGAGGTTATTCCTCTATCATCAGTGAGGGTAAATATGGTTTAGAAATCTTTGGAGATGGTATATGAAGAGTCTTTCTAGACTCCCCCACCTCATATGTATGCATATGATCAATGGGAATCTTATGAGGTGGTGATTTGATTAGAACATGATGTGTTCCATCTAATGATGTAATCAATGTAGGAGTCTCAGTGAGTTTTTAATATCTAAATGGATGATTATCTATTATACATGTGTATAGGTACCCATCATGAAACAATTTCACACATATATGAAGAGTAGAAGGTACAACCTCCATATCATGTATCCAAGGTATCTCAAGTATCAAGTTATAATTCAAATGGATTGGCATCACTTGAAAGTGTGTAGATAATGTTTTTGGTCCCAATATAATGTCTAATGTGATTGAACCCAATGTCTATCTAGGAAATTCATCAAACCCTTAGATATTATTATATGTCTTTTGAATATATGCTATATTAACCCCCATGGTTTTTATAAATGTGAGATTTATATATATATTGAGTCTTGAGCCACTATAAATGAGAAATCATTTAATAAATGTGTTATTGATTTGAGATTGAATGAAAAGTGGAAAATTTTGATCAATTACTAATTATGAAGGCAAGTCCTCATTGGAAAAAGATATCACATCCTCCACATCCTTTATAGTATTCATGATAAAAGCAAAATAGGATGCCTTAGTATCATGAGGCATAAATGTGTGATTAAGTGTTTAAAATAAAAAATCTTTGAAGATTGTTATTTTTAGAGGTAATTATAATATAGATATTTTGGTTGGTGTATTTCTCAGCTGATCCATTTTATCAAGTTCTCTTTTTTGATCTCTGGGTTGCATTGTAGTGTGTTGGGTATGAGGATTACTCCTGTATAAGCTAAGGATGCACCTTTTTCCACCTAATGAAAACTCAAATCATAGGATATACTATTTTCCATGGGTGAGAAGTAAAAAAGGGATGGCAACATAGATAATCAAGTGGTCTAGGTGGAGGCATAACAAAATGAGTCCTCTAATACCTCTATTGTGTAGTAGTAACTTGAGGTAACTCAAAGTGAGCCATATATAAATGATCTGAATAAAAATGGGACTCACATCCTAGAAGACCAACATTTAATATAAGCTTAGCTCAAGCCAAATCCATGATAGGAGTAAATACACATGTATGTTTCTACAAATAGTTGGTAATAAACATGCTAATAAAAGTACAAGGCTTTGTAATATGAAGTGAAATATGTCTTCTTTCATGATAATCACGGTAATAAGTTGTAAATTAAGATTGAGTAACTACTCAAAATGTGAACCTTAGGGTGATCTAGGGTTGGGGTTTGTGTGAATTAGGGTTGTTTTATAAATATTTAAATTATATTTAAATAAATGAAACCCTAATGTGAGATTTGATTTAATGAGATAGGATATGCCAAAAAAATGGAAAAATAGAAGTTATGATCCTAATTTATTGCACAAAAAATTGGAAAAGGCAAACTAGGGTTTTAATCAATATTCAAAGTGAGTAGGGTTTACCAAATGATTTAACCTTTTAGGGTTTTAGATATGTAAATACTAAGCTAGATTATAGGGATGAGTTATCTAAATTAGTGAAATACTATGTAATTAAATAATCATTAATTTGTTATATATATTAACCTACTTTGACTTTATAAAAATAGTAATAAATATGTGTAAATAAAGACTTATCTAGAACATGACAGTCACAAAAGATGTAGGTTCTAAAAATTGGGTTATGAGTAGGTCTAAATGTCATTAATAGGGTCATTAGGTCTAATTTTTCACTAGATAGTAGTGCCCCACCTGGATAGTAGTGTCATACTACTCTAGTGTCCTAAAAATGGTGCTAATGTCCTCTTTTCAAGACTATTCTTATTTTTGGGGAGAACCTATGCCTATATTTATGGGTTATATTATTACACACATGAAATTTAGAGATTTTTAATGTGCTTAGAATATTTTATTTATTATGTAAAACCTAATCCTCCTTGAAATTATGACATGAGTTGAAATGTGTGTTTGTTAGTAAGACAAACTGGATATACTCAACACCTTGTTGTGAATAGAGTTTCCTACATACCAATACTTCATGGAGGGATAAAGCCCAATGTAATTCTCCCACCTATTTCTTGGTGCAAGTGAAAGTGAATTATAGAATGATAGAGGTCTTTAATGCCTTGAGTGTGCTTGAGATTGAAAATATTTTAATTATGTGCTTAAGGAAGCTATAAATGGTAGTACATATAAGTAGGGTAGAATAAGGATCAATTATCTTGATTTTTCTCAATTTATTTCTTATTTGAATAGGTTTTTTCATTTATTTTCCATCTATTGGACAGATGTCTAATAGTCTTGTATTTATAGTGATCTTTAGCTTGTGTGGATAATGAAATATACTTAGGATGACTTTTAGAGGGGCATACATTTGAAAATATATCTATTCAAGAGAGTTAGGGCAAGGTAAACTAGTGCCAAGTTGGGGACACTAGTGCCATATGGCTATAGTTTCCTTAATGTGGTGCTAGTGTCCATTTAGTAAATTAATAGGCACAATGGGTTAGGATCTAGGAATGTAATTCTAGGACTATGTTTGAGTTGATAGAAGATGTTTTTAGTCTACAAAATGTATGGAAAAGTGTGATAGAGACTCTAGGATAGGTCTAGGGATGAATTAGGAATAGGCTATCTTAAGAAACACTCTTAACATCCAAATGCCACTTTTATGTGATTACAATTAATTAAACCATAGACTTTGTATATATAATAACATTTTGAATTTGAATTAGAATCTAGTGGTGTGTGAAATGTTGATCATAGGATGAAAAAATAGGGCTAACAAAATGGTCATAATGTGAAAGATACAATAAAATATAAAAATATAATATCGGATAGTTGTGCCAAGCTTAGACACTAACATTGATGCTAGTGTGTAGTATAAACATAAGTATCCATGGAATAAAACATATAAAAAATAAGAATAATAAGTAAGGATATTTGGTATACATTATATGAGAATAAAAACACATAGAACATAAGCCTAAGGGCTAGGTAAATTAAGTGAAATAGGATGGAAGCAAAGAGGTCCATGAGAGACTCCATCACTAGATGTCTAATTCTTAGTAATGAGGTATATACATATAAGAAGACTAGTAATATATGCACTTATAAAAAAATTGGTGTCTACACAATCAAGTTATTTTCAATCATTTTTATGTAATTCCTATAGGATCCATCCATATTCTACCTTTATAAATATAATTCATAATCTCTAGACACAAATTAAAAAGGGTGTTCATAGATAACGTACCAGATTTAAACTTATGTACTTTAAGATTTATTAAAAATTTAGGTTATCCTATAACAACACTAGAGTCAAATATTATCACCATTACAACATATGAAAATAATGAGTGTGAGTTTATGGGTGTCATATATCTTCCTTTGATGGTGGAGCATGTCATTTATAATAAATTAGTTCATGTGCTCAAGTTGGATTTACATAATAATTTACTTTTTGGATGTCCATGGATCCATTCTATGAATGATACACCCTCCAACTTACACCAGTGTTTGAAATTTACTCATGATATCATGGAGGTAACCATCATCAGTGATCCTCAATCCTTCTAATACTATAAATTATTGGAAGGATGTTATCAAAAATCAAATTATCTCCATGTTACCAAAGACACATATGTTCCTATTGATGACTCACCAAATATTAAAAAATACATCCATCTTGATACATCATTTCAAACACCTCCAATTTGTGGTTGGTTGAATATGCCATCCACATCCACTCCCAAAGATACTCCATCTATAATTCAAGAATCCAATCAACCTTTCACTTTAAAAACCATTCCATCTCCTCCATCCTAATTTAAAACTATTGAAAAATGCATGAGTGAGTATGAAATCCAAGATGATAATTACTTAGGTAAAATTAACATGTCTCCAAACAATCATGGTAGGCCCATTATCAAAATTAAATTCAAGTGGTTCACAACTTTTCCAAAGCATAATTTTTAGAAGGTGGCCTTCTTTATGATGAGAAAATTGAAGATTCAAATTCCTCTTATATTTATTTTGATGAACCAACTACTTACTTCCTTAACAACCAATATCCCATAGTCAAATCCATCATTTGTAATATAATGAGTTATAAAGGTAAGGGCCTTAGAAACTAGTAACAAGGAATAATAGAACCAATCATGCTTAAATACAATGGAAATTTCCATGGTATAGGATTTAACCCACATAATGCAAGTATAACACTTTTCCAAAGTGAATCTTCTAATGCATCTGAGGCAAGATTTGTGAACACTAAAATGGGTTCCATCTATAGCCAATTTGAATATATATCCATGAAAAAACTATTCCATAAAACCATTCTTTTAACACTTGTCATAAAAGGTATAAACCTAATCTAGTGTGACCAATAATAAAAACCTACACTTTATCACTTAAAAAATGATGAAGCAATATCTAAATTCTTGTGTCTAAGTTATCATATCTGGCAGGTGATCATATGAAGGGTTTTTACATCTAGCTAGATGATTATGCATATTTTGGCAAACTATTATCACATCATCAAATGAGTAACACAAAACCATCACAAGAATAATATCTTGAGGAACAACTTAACCTTCCTCCACCACCCTTAAAATATCAATAAGAATCAACTCTTATAGTTGAATAGAACATCACAGTTAACATTGGGACATAGGAAAATATAAATATAGTCAAGCTTGTTACATCATTAATTCAATAAGAGTAGGAAACCTTCACCATTTTACATAAATAATTATCTAATATTTTTTCATGGTACTATGTAGACATTTCAGGGCTTGATCCCTCACTTGTTGTGCATCATCTTATGGTTCATCTATATGCAAAAACTATAAATCAAAAACTTAGAAAAATGTACCCCATAGTTTCAATCTTAGTTAATAAATAACTAATACATAAATTAGAGGTTGGATTCATTTATCCCATAGATTACTCAAACTAGATATCTAATATTATACCAATATCAAATAAACTAAACAAAATCAAGGTATGTATAGACTTCAGGCATATAAACAAGGCTTGCCCCAAATATGACTTTTTTATTTCCAAATATAGACATGATTATGGATTCTACCATTGGTCATTAGATGTTGTCTTTAATGGATAGTTTATTAGGTTATAATCAAATCAAAATTTCTCTCGAGGACCAACACAAGACAACATTTACAACACCTTGGGGCACTTTTTTCTATCAAGTAATGCCCTTTTGTATCAATAATGATGGAGCCACAGATTAGAGCGTAATGAAAATTATCTTCCATGATATGATTCATGACATCATAGAAGATTATGTTGATGACATTATTGCTAAATATAAATCTAGATCAGATAATATTGAGATACTCAATAGAATTTTCAACATAATGAGAGAGTAAAAGGTTTGGTTGAACCCAAAGAAGTGTCTCTTCAAGGAAATTGTTAGGATTCATAGTTTCACACTATGACATAAAGGTTGAACCTTCCAAATTTTCAACTATCATGAATATTCCTCCACCTAAAAATATCAAACACTACATAGTTTTTAAGGTAAAATTCAAGCAATTCAAAGGTTCATATCACATCTTGTAGGCATTTTTCATCCATTCACATTATTGATTAAGAAAGACACTCCATTCACTTAGCATTAAGATTGTAACAATATATTTCCAATTCACCAGTATTAATGCCACCTATTAGAGGAAATTTTTTCATTTTGTATATATATGTTACACATTGTTCATTAGGGGCATTGTTGGCACATCATGACAATAGTGGATCAGAATGAGTATTTTATTACCTAAGTAGAAATTTGGTATCATATGAGCTTGATTACCCTCCCATGAAAAAATCATGTCTCATGGTTGTTTTTTCTTCCAAAAATGTTTCCACTACATCCTCAATAATCTAACAAAATTCATTGACAAAATTGACCCTCTTAAATATCTCTTATCCAAAATAACTTTGGTTTGGTAGAATGGATAAGTGGGTCATGCTTATTAGTGAGTTTTATCTTGAGTATGTAAATAAAAAATAAATCAAGAGATAGGTAATAGCATATGCATTTCAAAGGCTCTTCTATAATATCAAACACCTCTCATCATAGATTTCCAAATGAAGTGATTATGTCAATCAATGAATACCTATTTTGGAAAATATATTTTCATGTCTCTTTTACTAATCATGGCTCAAGGGTAGGTATCTTATTAGTTACACTAGATGGAGATTGTATTCCTAATGCATTCCAAATTTAATTTCCTTATACAAACAACATAATAGAGTATGGATCCCTTATATATATTCTTAAACTTAGAATATAATGAGGTATCTAAAATCTTCTTAGATCTGGTAATTCAAAACTCATTATAAATCAAGTCACCAATGAATTACAATCATGTGATGAAAAATCAATCCCATAAAATAGGATGGTAGATGACCTTAAGTTTTGATTTATATCTATAGAATTTGAAAATTTTCCAAGGGTTAATACCAAAGTAGTTGATGCCATGACAACAATTAGCTCATTACTTTATCTCAAAACTAAGCATGACAAATTTATTATAGAATATTTGATGACACCAAAATATGATACTCTAAATTATGATATGGTTTTAAAGGTGGTTGGTCCCACTTCTCCTTGGTACATCTAAATTTATAATATATCCATTACAAAACCCTTCCATCCAACTTAACTCATAACCAGTACAAATCCTTTATCTAATGAACATCCAATTATACTATCCTTGGTTAAACCCTATATCAAATAGGTTATTATGGATACTTATTAAAATGTTTAATTTTTAAGAGTACACATTAGATATTAGAGAAATTTATGAGGGAATTTATGGTGCTCATTCTAGTGCTATAGTCCTTACTAAGAATTTTTAGGTGTAGGTTATTATCGGCCTACAATGGAATCTAATGATTGTGCTTATTTGAGAAATGTGTACCTTGCCAAAATCATTATGATATTATAAATATTCCTGCACAAGATTTACAACCCATTACTAAACCTTAGAAATTTTACACATGGGGGTTTGACCTCATGGTAGAAATTATTCCCAATTCTTTAGATTACCATAAGCATATTATTACTGCCATTACATACTTTACCAAATGGGTTAAAGAAATGCCTTTGACATTTGTCACTAGAGAATATATTTCCAAGTTTATTTTATTTGCCATTTTGAAATCCCATCAGCTATCATCTCTGATAACAAAAAATGATTTAAGAATAAAGACATCAAGGCCCTTTGTAATACTTACCATATAAAACATAAGTGGCCCACTCCTTACTACCTGTAAGGTAATGCCTAAGTAGAGGCAATGAATAAGAACATCCTCAAAATTATTAAACAAGTTGTAAACGTAGCTGGTCATGAATGGCATGAAAACTTTATCCCACCTTATGATCATACCAGACTAGCATCCAGACACCGAGGGGGGCAACCCCATACTCCCTTGTCTATAGTAGTGGGTCCATATTACTTATTGAAGTTGAGATTCCATATTTATGCATATACTTATAAAATATTATTGATGATGAATATTACCACATTTCACACCTTAAAAAACTCAACCTTATTGATTAGAAACACCTCAATGCATTAAAACATCTAAAAGTCTACCAAAACCACCTCCATCATAGCTATAATAAGTGGATTAAAGCTAGGGAATTTGAATTTGATGATCTTGTTCTCAAATAAAACCAATGGAATACCAACATAGAATGGGATAAGAAAGGAAAATTTGAACCAAATTAGTTTGGATCATATGTAATCATTACTAAAATAGATTTATAGCTTATAAATTAATTACTAAAGATGGAGATGAGTTTGATGATCCCATGAACATCATGCAAATTAAAATATTTTATGCCTAAGTCATTTTAGTGCTATTTTATATATCTTAAGTGTAAAAAAAAAACAAGAAAAAGAGAGAGAAAAATAGTACATCCAAAAGTGAAAACCAATTTATTGGTACTTTGGGCAAGTACCATGGTGAAAACTAGTTTAGGGCACCATGAATAATCTATTGTATATAAACACCCTAGTTACTTAGAGGTATCCCATCACTTGTATATTTGCATTTAGTCACTTATTCCACAATCCACCCATGACATGATATCATAGGGATCAAACCTTATACTTATGTAACCATCTCCTTGCTCATGTCCTCCAACTATTCAAATATATCATACATTTATATTACAAATAACATCATCATTCAATCAATCATATTCTTGGGAGGGAAGTCACTCATTTATTCATATGTATTTTACACTACATCATCATTTTTTCATCTATTCCCATATTTGGATAACTACATTTGGCTTGATAACCCCACCTTGACATTATCCACAATGGATTATGTAGACAAAACTTAGAGACATGGGGTCTTTAAGGTCAGGTCAGCCACTATCACCATCACCTCCATCATCCATCATATCAAATAATGATTTTAATTTTTCACATCACCATCCAAAATGATATGGCTATCTTAGGAATTCCTTGTAATACCATTCAATGTTGTCATGGATATTAGTTACCAAAAGTTCAAATCTAGCCTAGGATGTTCACAAAGTCATTTATATAGTTTAAGTGTCATTTTATTTCTTTTATTTCATTTATGTTTGGTCATCATTTGATTGTTTTTTGTATTTAATCATTTAATTCACTTTACTTACTAGAATAATTACTTATATTTTAGTGAGCATTTTCATTTAGTATGTGTTTGACACTTTTACTAAATTTATCTTGTTTCAATTATTTATTTATTTCTTTTATATTTGTTTTTGAGTCAAGATAATTATGTGTATTCAAAATGATGTGGTTATGATATTTCATATCATGATGAAATAAGTTTTGCACAAATAATTATTTTGGTCCTTAAATGTACAACACAATAGTCATCATGGTTATTTCATACCATTGGTGCATATTATTTTATTCTATATTTAATCAAGGTTTGTAAACTCTTACTCGATTATTAGTATTTAAACTATTTTTGTAAATACAAGGCAAAACAAAAAAAACAAAGACAACTATATAACCATGCATACATATATATTTTCAATCCATTTTATACAATAAATAAAAGTTGAAAGGATTAACATGTGCTATAATATATAAAAAATAGGAATAATAATTATTACACCAACTTGTATATATCCATATAATCATCTACCATAAATGTAAAATTAAAACACATTCATATTGTTAAAACATGTCCATATATATATCCATAACACAAGTCTAAAGCCAAAAATGAATCATGTATATATATATATATATATATAAATCTCAAATGTGTCATAGTACATCAATACAATAATAAATATAAAAAATATGTAAACATTCATACATCATATACATCATCTCATGTCTCTCCCTAGCCTTAAAATGAGGTATCTATAGCTAGAATTATCTCATATTATCAAGATATACTCCTAAGAGGACCCATGACACATTGTGATGCTTATCCAATTAATCTCATAAACTCCATTGGTTGCACTAATCTCCCTAATGTTGACCTATTAGTCAATTAATCTCTACAAAAAGGTTATTATTGTGTTTGTGGTATGGATTCCTCATACAAAATCCCATAATATTTCACTTTATCCATAGATATCATGACTTTATCCACCACTACCAACTATTTAGGTCCTATCAATAACTCTCTTGCCTCTACTAACTCTATCTGTGTAGTGTCTCTTTCTCTCATGTATCTTTATATCAATCCCATGTCATCAAGAGTCTACCTCTGAAGCTTCTTATGTAAGTAAGACCCCATATCCCTTTGCTATAATCATGTCTATGTCTACCTATAACCTCTCCACCTCTCATTATAGTCATATAATTATTGATTATCCACACCTCTTACCTTTCTCTCCATTTAAACCTAATATTTCAATGTCACATTCCATATTTAAATGTCACATGCCCTATCTCAATGTCACATGCCCTAATATCCTCATGCAATTTGTCAATAAAATCTTGGTTTTCTACTAACTCAACTAGCCTTGATGGCCATACTCCATCCCATCCATCTTTGTGTGTCTATATAACATTCATAATCTATTTATAACTCCTATACCATCCCCATCATAATTAATAACCACTACATGAGTCTCTCCTATACCATCTCCTCCAACTTATCTCATATACACATCATGTGCCTAGTCTCTTCCAACATCTATAATATTTAAAACCAATGTATGATGTCCCTAACCCCCATATTCATCTCCTCCTCTACCACCATATTCTTAAGATACTCTCATAACCCTTGCATGTAGGCCTTTACTTTGAGGACATGACCTAAATTTCACCTGTAGTCTCTGACCATATCTTAGGTGGCACTATGGATCTATTAGTCTAAGTGGTCTTTTATAATAACACCATGTTATATAATAATTTATTATCATTTCATCTACCACATCCTTCCTATCCTATATTGAAACCATTTGAACTTATGCCTAGCTCTGAGCCATAACTCTAGGGTCAATACCTGTACCCCACTATGTTCTTGTTGGCCAAATTTATCCCATATAAGAATATTTTACCTAGAAGTGGTTTGAATAAATGATCAAATTTTTGGATGTAATTAGTGGACCAAAATTAGAATAAGAAGATATCATATTACTTACAAATATTTTGAAATGCTTTAATCAATCTTAAAGTGTAATTTGTTGATCCTTGGGAAGTAGGCTTGGAAATAGGTCTAAGATTAAAAAATGAAAAATACTAGCAAGTTATCATGATGTTTCAAGTATTCAAGGGAATGAATCAGGTTCCAAAAAGTCTTAGAATTTCATTGGATCCATTTAAAGAGACAACAATTTCTTACACAAGACTAGAAGAGTCAGACCGTCATTAACATGTCATGCAAAAATAAGTAGGTCAATCTGATTGCATATTTAATAAATGCACCTGGGAAGCCTCTCAAGCCCAAATATTTCATGGACATGATGTTTTTCATGCCTTAATCATGATTTGAAAATTTCATATCTTGATGTTTTTTTAATCTCAAGATATAAATCTTCAAAGTTAAACTTGTAGAGTGAAACATGCACGAGGACGTCAAGTTAAAGTTACGACATATAGCCATTTAAATTAAAATGTTCTAAGTTTGAATGAAAATATGAAAAGTGTCCAAATCATATGAAATAAAGTTAATATCTAATGGTGAGTGGGTGATCAGTAATGTCAATGGGTCTTAAAGATCTAAAAACACATATTTGATCATGCATTAAAGAGCAATAGTGAGCATCAAGTCAAAAATTCATAAATGCATCGATGATAAGTGTCAATGTCTCAAGTACCTAAATGAAGATCTAATAATTCATAGTGATTGATAAAATTAGTGGGTCTAGGTAGATCGATGGTGTGCATGAAATCATATAAAGTAGATCTAATGATGAGTAATGGGTCAAAATGTTAGTAGAACTTAAGATAAAATGCATGGGTGACAAGTGTCTCAATTGCATTAGACTAACAAAATATATATGGCTTGTGTTCATTCATGAAAATGGAGATCGATGATACGTGAGAGGTCAAAAAAGTTAGCATATCTCATGGATAAATGAGGAGATGATAGATGACATAATTCTAGGAGCATAGATTAAGATCAATGGATAAAATTAAAAATCAAAAGCTAAGGGTCTTTAGTGGAGATCAAATGTGACCTAGGGTTGAACTAGGACAAATATTTCGAAGGATTCCATTGAATCTTAGTCGAGACCTCTATTGGAGGATCTAGAGCATGTAGACTCAATTTTATTATGTTTCTAACATCACATACAATAAGTCCTTAGCTTCCAAAAGTTTTAGAGGTAAAATAGGTATGTTTATACCTAATATAGTTCAAGAATGATGTTATGTAGTCTATAAGCTCTTCATGGATATAGCTATTGAAAACCAATAAATTCTATTGGTTTTCAATCTATAGTGATACCTATGTTCAAATATTAAAGTAGGTGGGTAGGTATGTGATTAATGAATAATTATGTCAAATTTTGAAATTATAACTTTTAAAAACATGAAAATTTAATCACCTAAATCAAACATAGTCATGGTTCAATTAGGTTGATGGACATAAATTTTTTGTCCTTATAAGCAAGTCAAGTAGAAGATGATGTAGAGTCCCAAGATGGAGATCTAGTAGTTAGAGAAAGTAGAAGGAGAATTTAATATATTTTTAGGGTACCTAAGGGTTTATCTTCATAATAATATCATGACTTGTCACCTTCAACAAAATCTTGTCTTCTAGTGTGTTACTCAATCAATGAAATGATTCGAATGTTATTGGGATAAAATAAAGATTGTTTGTCAATTGATAATGGGTGTTGATTTGATAAAAGGATGGTGGAGCATTCACTAAAATGTGGTGGTAATTTAATTAATAATATTATATGGTGTGATCCCCCTCTCTCTCCCCTTTCTCCTATATCTCTTATTTTCTTTTACTAAATTCTCTCTCACTTTTGATAAGAAATTATCTCTCAATTTTAGAAGTGTAGAGACTCTCATTTGATAAGGCTAGACCCTATAAAAATTTGTATGAAAGACCTCTTAAACTAATAAATACTTTATTTATGTATCTCTCCATTATGAATTGTGTGTATCAAATATTGTGCATGATGGCATTGTGAAGGAGAATCTTTCATGCCTATTTCCCTTATTTCTTGCTCATTTCTAGGTGTCTTCAAGTTAGTTGCAAGTCTAAGTTAGTGTTCTTTATTTCATTGATGCAAGTTCTCAGTGAGTCTTAGAAATCATCTTTACCTTCATTCATTGCTTCTTAAATCTATTTTATGAAACACTTATGCAACTAGTTAAGTTTTGTGATTTTATGTAAGCTATCATTGTCTTATGCTTCATTAGTGTTTACTTCATGCTTATGTGAGTTCTCATTTAAATTTGGTGTATCACCTAGTTAACTTTCTTAGGAGCCCTTTCCCATTTTTAACTCTTTTCTCATTTTAAACATTAGTAAAGGTGATCCATCAAGAGGAATCCAACCTTCTCTGGAGGTCCAACCCCACCATAGGTGACCCACAACCTAGGGTTATTCCCATAGTGTAGCTCAATTGGAGAAATCCTAAAGAACCCTCTCCAAAGGTATAAATTGATGTTACAATAGTTTATGGTATTTCTAGTGGGACATATTTAAAATAATATTTGTCAAAGTTTGATGTTGGTTTGATTAATTTGTAGTAGTTATAGTTTATAAGCAACAACATCTAGTGACTCCAAAAGAAGATCCAACATTATGGTAGTAGAGGAATGACTAGATATCATGCCAATGGTGACTAGATATCATGCCAATGGTGACTACAAGGTCATCTTCTAGAGGTATTCTATTTTAATTCATTTAATTTCCTTTAAACTCAATAAAAAGTTTAAGGTTCACTGATACAAACCCATATAAAGGCAACTTTGTTCCTAAGTCAATTTCAAGGCCTACCCTTACAATAATATCTATGTTAAATGCTTTCATTGCCATGTTATCCCCTAGAGTTTTCCCCTTTGTGGCCTTTAATAGTCAAAGTCCTTTGGACCTCCATCAATATGATCCTATTCTAGTAGTAGATCTTAAAAGTCTCCCTTATTTTATTGGAGACCAAGCTACAACCCCTTCTAAATACCTCATGGATATAGTCATCTTCTGCAACATTCATGATACCATTGAGGAAAATGTAGCAATTAGGTTATTATCCATCTATTTCAAAGGTAAATCCATATACTAATATAGAATACTTGATGTTAATTCTATTACATCATGGGATCAATTAGGAGATTCATTGTGTAAGCTATTTGAAGATAAAAGTGGCCATTTATCACTTGTAGATTAATTCACCATAATTAAAATAACCCCTCATGAAGTTATGGAAGACTTCAACATAAGGTTTCAAAAGACTTGGGATAGGATCCCAGTATTTTTTAAGCCTACTCCTAATTTTACCTTTATTTACTATTTGAAATCCCTAAATAGTGACATTGTAATAATGATCTAGTCTATGGGAGGGAATACATTGTCAAATGCATATGAGGTTGAAATCATAGCAAAAAATTGTTTGGTGCAAGTTGGAAAGCTTACATATAGACCACAAATACATTTGTTCCCTAAGATTATACCACCCCCTATTTTTATTTATCCCCTTTTGGTCATTCCTCTTATGCCTAGAATTGTTGTCATACCCTCACCTAAGCAAGAAAAGGCTTCTACTAGTCAATATAGTGATTCCCAAGAGAAAAATAACTTTTAAGATCTTAAGAACATGTTACAATCCTTGGAAAATAAAATAATGAATTTTAAGAGGAAAAAATATTTCAATAGGACTTACCAAGCCTCATGTCAACCTCAATAACAAGATTATCAAGCAAATAGGCCAAACTATAAAGGAAATTTCCAAGGCCAAGGCTAGGGACAAGGGCAACCTAATTATAATAAATAGAGCAACTATAATCCAAATTCAACAAGCACTTCCAACACTTTGGTCCTTGTTCAAAATAATATTGCTTAGGAAGCTAAGGTTACCATGCCTTAGAATCAGTCTTTTGGGAAATCAATTATTCCAACCATTGATTTCAATCAAGCTTTTAATGATCAAAGGTAACAAGTTGTCAATTATGCGTAAAATTAAGCTCTTATGGTTTAGAACATAGAGGTACCCATGATATCCAAACTAGAAGATCCTAAATATCAAGCACCAAACTAGTTGGGTGATACAATGGTGAATTATGAGTAAGAAGAGTGTTATGCAATCAATTAGTAGGCTAGTTCTAGCCAGGCATACATCCAAGTAGTAACAAATACAAGGTTAAAAAGAAGGAACATGGATAGTAATCATGAAGTAGTCAAAGAAACTCCTAACATTAATCCTTCAATATCAAAGCCAAATGAACCTTCTACTGCTCCAAAGGTTCCAATTTCTTCAAGGAATCAAAATCAAAGGAATGCCTTTATTCCCCATAATTCATAAACTCAAGGTAGAGTTGTGGCTCCCAAAGCATATCCAAAGGTTGGTGATTCACCCATAAACATTGTGGAATAAATGAAAAGGTCTAGTGTGAGTGTGCTAATGTGGGATATTCTCTTCATGCCTTGTCAGGTAAACATCCTCCAAGAAGGGTTGTCAAGAATCAATGTTTTTGAGAAGCCACCAAGAAAATAAAATGTGGTTATCACTAATGCAACCAAAGGACCTAATGAAGGGAAATCAAGTAAGGTGGTCAAACCTCCTCCATTATAAATTTTAGTAATCATTAATGACTATTTAGTTCTTAATTACTCGGTAGATAGTGGGGCTAACACCTTAGTAATGCCAAAGTCTATAAAAGACTAGCTTGGTCTAAAGTATGAGCACTAATGTAAAGGAGTGTCATAGCTAGATGGATCTTCCACCAAGCCATATTGTATCATCATAGATATAAAATTAACCCTACATTCTTGTCTTATTGTTTTAGTGGTTCAAGATGTATTGATATTTGATATGCCTCCTCCTTTTGCACTATGCTTATCTAGAGAATTCATAGCAAAAATTTGAGGTTATCTAGCAATAGATAGGTTATAAATGGAATTAAGAACAAGATATGGGACCAAATTATCAACCAAACTAATCCCATTGCATAATTCCACATAGAGCCTTATGGGCCAGACAACATAAACCTCAATTGCACCATCCTTGATGAGGATGAATTCATAGTTGGTCAAGAATTAAACACTCACCCTAAGGAGAACCAAACATGTGCTTAGATGAATTATGGAATGAAAATCATTTGGTTGATCCCTTGAAAGGATTTAAATAGAGGGACATGGGTGTATACTACTTACATGAAGATAATCAGCCCATACCATCCCTCATTAGACCTATTGGCCATTTTTGGCACATATACCAAGCTTATACCCTATGGATTAGGTTTTTAATGGATGAATTAATGGATAATTTATAGAGACCCTTTGAAATGTAAATATTTCTTGAAATGAATATGTAACTGCATATTTTTCATCTAGTTCTTCATTATGTTCATATAGACATTTTGGGGCTAGTGGTAGAAATTATGAGTAGGAAGTTTGTCGATACTATATCTCACATGCGTGATGGTGCCAAGAGAGACTGGTCACATTGGTTTATTCATTTTAGTTATAAGAACATATGCACCAAGTTTTGGGTCATCATTATAAGTGCATTAAAAGATATGAAGATCCAAAATTTGGCCTCTCATTCAAATTTTTCTAAGTTTACCATACTTAGCCAAATGAACTAGACCATCGTTAGGATGTCAAGTGGGAATGAATGGACCAATCAATGTTAGAATTTCATAGAAACACTTAGAAGTCTCTTGGGACCAAAAAATCAAATTG
The DNA here is from genome assembly GCA_037957365.1 of Torreya grandis. Classification (NCBI taxonomy): domain Eukaryota; kingdom Viridiplantae; phylum Streptophyta; class Pinopsida; order Cupressales; family Taxaceae; genus Torreya; species Torreya grandis. The sequence goes on from JARHVA010000556.1 coordinate 4,665,581, forward strand.
GTTCATTGATTTTGGCATCAATAACATCTTTTGAAAGTTTGGTGACTCCATGATTCTTTCACTTCAAGATCCAAACCTTCAAAGTTGGTCAAAAAGTATAAGACATTCACACATATGTCAAATTTTAGATAGAGCAAAGGAAATATATTTGATCTTAAGTTTTATGGTCATATAAAAATCAATGATGGTCACATGAACATAATTTTATGGGAGTGAGGATGTCATTTTTAAGATCATAAACTAGCCATTGTTTTTCAAATAGTGGGTCCTAATAGATCAACAGTTGGCATTTGATCAAGTATTCAAGATCAATGGCAAGTAGAGGTTAAAGGGGTCAGTGAATATCAAGAGTAAATTTTTGCATGACAAGTTTCAATAATTCATTAAACTAGTAGAGGATAAATGACTTGTGAGGATTTGTATAGATCAAAATTAACAGAGTGAGATGAGTCAATATGTTAACAAGCTGAGTTGGATTTTGATGACCAATTAGAACAAAGGCAAGCCTAGGGTTTTTAATGAAGGTTGAGAAGCCATTTTTGACCAAAGGTAATAAGGTTTTGTAGGGTCATCTTAATGCCATTGAATCTCATTTAAATGCCTTGGAGTAGTCAATGTGATGTAGTCAGACATAAAGAACATAAATAGACCACCATTAATGCTAATTATGGACCTTTAGTTCATACATTTATAGCTTGTAGGGTTCATCTATGATTGTGTTTACCCTTATCAAAGGAGGAACCATGTATACAATGAAATTTTGGTTCTTAAATAGATAAAGTGGGTCTTTTTGGACCTATTATAATATAAGAAGTGTTATATAGCTTATAGGTCTATATTGATATGGAAACTATAGGAAAACCAATAACCTTATATTGGTTTTCCACTTATATATGGACCTATGATCCAAAAATGAAGGTAAAGTAGATAAATGATTAATTCAAAGTGTTTTCATTCTTCATCATGGCCATAGTCTCAACAAGTAGGTGCCTAAAAGGCACAAAGCCATGATTTGGTTAGATCCATGATTTTTTATTCAAGTGAGAGATGGCGTAAAGGATCAAAAAAGGTATAGTGTTAAGAAATACAACTAGGATCATTCAATGTGTCTTTAAAAACTTTGGGGAATTTCTCACTCAACAAGCCATGCGTAGTGTCTTGATTGATCGATTGGGTGGTAAGGCTTTCATTGGATAAGGTGTAAAAGGTGGTGGTTTAGGTTCAATTAATGACCCAAGACAAAGTGTTATTTTTTTTATGGCATGCTATCACATATTTTATTTCTATCTCTCTTTTCTTATAAATCCTGGTATCATTCCCATTGAAGGGGTTCTTAGATTTTATAATTTAGCATTTCTTATTTGGGAAAAGGATAATCATCAAGACTATTGTAAAAGTGTGCTCATTTCATATGGTTAAACCCTATCAAAATATTGTAAGAACTACCTTTTTAAGTAATAGGATCAACTCTTTGCCTATCTCTTATCTTTAATCAGTGCTTAGTATGCTTTTGTATGGTAAATTCATGAAGGAGATTCTTCCTAGTTTTCTATATTTTTTCTTGCCTCTTTGAATGTGTTTTCAAACTAACTTGTAGGTCTATATTAGTGTTCTACTTGGAACTTCTTCTATGAAATATTTATGCAACTAGTGAGATTATGAGATTGAGTAAGTTATAGTTGTCTTTTGTTGATCTAGTGTGTGTTTAGGCTTATGTGAGTGTCTATTTAACTTTGATGCATCACCCTTTTAGATTTATTAGGATCTTTTATCCTCTTTCTACCCTGTTTCCCCTTGAAGAATTAGTTTTATGTGATAATCAAGAGGAAACCAACATTCTCTAGAGGTTTAACCCCATCAAAGGATACCCATAGCCTAGGGTTGTTCCCATTATATAGCTTAGCTAGAAAGATCCTAAATAACCCTTTCCAAGGGTGAAAATTGAGTCTATAATATTTTATATTATTCCTAATGGTACACACTTCTTTTAAATGAAAGATTGGTCAAATTTGATACTAGTTTGATCAAATTTACAATAGTTAAGCTCCCAAACCTTAGCATTTGATGACTCCAAAAGGAATAATAAAAACTATGGTGTAGAGTAGTAGCTTCATCTCATGCCAAAGGTGATAAAAAGGTTAGATTCAATAGTTATTCCTTTTGAATTTGTTTAACTACCTTTAAATTTATAAAAAAGATTAAGGTTTGCCAATACACATTCATATTAGGGAATTTTTTCTCCTAGGTCATTTCCAAGGCTTAACCCTACAAGAAGGCCTTTATTAACCCATTGCATAGCCATGGTAGTCCCTAGATAATTTATGGATTTTAATGTCTAAAGTCCTTTAGACCTTGTCCAATATGATCATATCCCAATTATAACCCTTAAAAACATTCCTTATTATGCTGGTGACAAAGCTATGACACCTTCTGAGCACCTCATAGACATATCCAATTTTTTTAATATCCATAATGTCACTAAGTTAAATATAGCCATTAGGTTATTATCTACTTATTTTAAAGGAAAGGCCCTAGATTGGTATAGAGGCCTTACTGCCAATTCCATTCCAACATGGGACCAATTAGGGGAATACTTATGCAAAAGAATTAAGGATAAAAGTGATCATTTGTCACTTGTAGAGAAACTAATTCCCATTTCAAGAGCTCCTCATGAAGTCATGCAAGACTTGAACACAAGGTTCCAAAAAACTTGGGATAGAATCCCAGTCTTAGTTAGACCAACCCCTAACTTTGCTTTCTTATATTATTTAAAGGCTTTAAATAGTGATATAATAGTGATGATCCAATACATGGGATGAAATATACTTCTAAATGCTTATGAAGTGGCCATTAAATCATAAAATTATCTGGTTCAAGCTGTCAAACTAACACTCAAACCAACAATGCTCTTATTTCTTGAAATCAAACCACCTCTAGTTGTTATCCCTTTATTGGTTGTCATTCCTCCTACACCAACAATTATTTCAATCCCTACACTAAAACAATAAAAATATTCCATTAGTGGATCTAGTGATTCACTAGAGAAAAAGAAATTTCAAGAGCTCAAAAACATGTTTCAGTCCTTGGGGCATGAGATAGTAAATGTCAAAGGGTAACATGCTTTCAATAGGACTTATCAAAGTTCATATCAACCTCAATAGCAAGCCTTTCAAGTAAATAGGGCCCCATATAAGGGGAACTACCAAATTTAGGGCCAAGGTCACAACCAAGAACAAGGGTAACATGGATACAATAGGTAGAATAAATATAATCCTAACATTGATAGTACTTCCAAATTTTTGGTCCGAATTCAAAATAATGTGGCTCAATAATTAGAGGGTACCATGCCTTGGAATTAGTCCTTTGGTCAACATATTATCCCAAATATTGACCTTAACCAAGCCTTCAATGATCAATAATAATAAGCTGGTAATTTTGGATACAACCAAGCTCTCATGGCCCAAAATATAGAGATAATTATGATGACCAAGATAGAGGAGCCTCCATAAGGTCAATGGTCTAATCAAGGACCAAATAAACTAGATGATACAATGATTAACTATGAACAAGAAGAGTGTTGTGCATCTAACCACTAGGCTAGTACTTGTTAGGCCTATATTCTAGTGGCAACAAATACAAGATTTAAAATAAGGAACATGGTTGGTAACTAATAATCAGTCAAAGAGCTTCCCACCATTACTCCATTAAAAAATCCAAGTGAACTTTCTATCACTCTAAAGGTTTCAATACCTCTAAAAACTTAGAGCCAAGGGAATATTTTTGTGCCCCAAGGCTCACAAGTTTAACAAACAATAGTGGTGGCTCGTAAAGCACAAGTAAAGGTTAGTGGTTCACCCATCAAAATTTTTGAAAAAATGAAAAATTCAAATGTGAGTGTGCCCATATGGGATATGCTCTCCATGCCTAGCTAGGTAGACATCATTCAAGGACTATCAAAGATCAATTTTGTAGACAAGTCACCAAGAAAGGTGAATGATTTTCTCACCAATGTAGCTAAAGGGAAAAATGAAGGATAATTAGGTAATGTAGTCAATCCTCCTCCCTTATATATTTTAGTGATCATTAGAAAATCTCTAGTGCAAAATTGCCTAGTGGATAGTGGGGCTAATACCTCAGTAATTCCAAAGTCCATAGATGATCATCTTGGTTTCAAATATGAACCATATTTCAAAGGAGTGCTTAAACTTGTGGCTTTTCTCCCAAGCCACTATAATAATCAATGACCTCAATATGACCCTACAAGCTTGTCTTAGTGTCTTGATAGCTTAAGATGTATTGGTCTTAGACGTACCTCCTCGCTCTGCACTATGCTTATCTAGAGATTTCACAACAAAGATAGGGTGTTATCTTACAACAATTGATCCTATATGGCATTTAGGATAAGGTATGGGGCCAAAGTGTCAATCAAATTTGAGCTCATTTCAAAATTATATATAGATCCCTATGGACCAAATAATGTAAACATCAGTTGAACCATCATTGATGAGGATGAATTTATAATGGGGAAGGAGCCAAATAGCCATCCAAGAGAGGTACTAGATATGTTCTTGGATGAGCTATAGGATGACAACTAGTTAGTGGGCCCCTTGGAAGGTGTTAAAGAAAGAGACTTAAGTGTTTACTATTCATGAAGAAAGCTATCCCATGCCATCCCTCATGAGGCCTTAAGAAGATCTTAGTGGTTTATGTACATTGTTCTTTGATGGTTCAAGGAGAAATCATGGGGTAGGTGTAGGTTTTATGATGATATCCCCTTCAAATGATAAGTAATTCTCTTCATATAGGTTCTAATTCATCTACTCCTATAATGTAGTAGAATATGAGGGTCTCATCTATGGCATTCAATGGGCTAATCGGAGAAGGATCAAGTAGTTACAAGTCTATGGGGATAGTGAATTGGTTATACACCAAGTTAGAGGTTAGAATTACACTAAGAACCCCTTAATTAAGTCCTAAAAATATAGAGTGTGGGACCTAATTGAGGACTATGTGGCCTTCAACATTCAATCAGTACTAAGGGGTCAAAATCAACATGCTGATAGACTAGCAACTATGGGGGCTAATTTTGACACCCTTAATGAATTGAAAAGGACCAAGGTTCAACCATATGTCAAAGTGGTAATAAAACCATCAATGATAGATAATAAATATCATTATCAGGTCTTTTAAAATTACAAATAGATTACATGTTTCTTGCATCAAGAATCAAAGTTCTCCTCTCTCAACCAAGAAGAATTGTAGCATCGGTATGAGGAGAAAATTGTTAAATTAATGTCCAATAAGCTTCCTAAAGGACTAGTCACCCTAGAAGGTATCTTTAATAAAGGGGACCATATGAGGAAAGATAAATTAGTGATGTTAAGTAATGAAGATAACTATGAAAGAGTTATTATCTTTTAATAAAATCTCCTCAAGCTTGGAAATTTAAGCACTAAAGCTGAAAGGCATGCTTTCATAGATCTTTGTAAGGTAAATGTAGATATCTTTGCTTGGAAATATAGTGACCTAAGGGGATTTAATTCTATTCTATCCCAAAACATAATAGATCTAAAGGCTAATGCCAAGCCTATCAGGTAGAAGTAGAGGCCCATATATCCCAAGATAGAAGAGCTCATGAGAAAGTAATTAGCTAAGCTTGTTGAATAAATGATCATCTTCCTAATCAAGCACTCCTCATGGGTAGCTAGTATAGTACCTATCATAAAGAAGAGTGGGTAGATTAGACTATGTGTGGACTTTAAGGATCTTAATAAGGTCTCTTTAAAGTATCATTACCCTCTATCATCCATGAAACAAATATTGCAAGTAACTATTAGTTCAAAATGCTTCTCTCTTTTAGATGGATATTTAGGTTATAACCAAGTGCTGGTGAGAGAAGAGTACTAGTACAATACTACCTTCACCACCACGTGGGGGACATTTTCTTATTAGAAGATGCCTCTTGTATTTTATAATGTTTAGGAAACCTTTCAAAGAGTAATGGACATGGCCTTCTAAGGACTGCTAAATCAAATGGTGCTAGTCTACTTGGATGACATTACAGTCTTCTCCAAGAATGATAGTGAGCACATAGACTATTTGAGGTTGATTTTCTATAGATACAGAGAGTATTGGATCTCTTTAAATCCCCAAAAATGTGTGTTCTTTATGCATGAAGGTAAACTATTGGGTCATATTATTTTAAAAGAGGGGTTATCCATTGACCTTGATAGAGTAAGTGTTATCTTAGCCTTATCCTTACCAAAACATAAGAAGGGGATCTAGAGCTTCCTTGGGAAGATTAACTTTGTGATAAGGTTCATACCTAGTTTTACAAAATTGGTCAAGCCTATCACTATGATGCTAAAGAAAATCCAAGTGTTTACTTGGTCATATGAAGGTAGGGTAAATTTTGAATCCATCAAGTAGCCCATTGCCCAAGAACCCTCACTCTTGAATCCTGATTTATCTAAGGACTTCATCTTGTACACTTTTGCTAACATTGACAACATATAAGATATGCTAATATAGAAGAAACATGAAGCAATGGAGCATCTAATTGCCTTTTTTAGTCAAGGGTTGGAAGGATATGAGGTGAGGTATAATTTTATTGAGATGCAAGTTATTATATCATTGAGAATCCTCAAGAAGTTTAGGCCCATGTTCTCTAATAACAGGATCCATCTTACAGTCTCTCATCTTGGAGATAGGGATTTCCTCTTTAATAAGGATTTGAATGAGAAGAGAGAAGGTTGGATCAAAAGGTCATGGAATATGACATAGAGATGAAGGCCACCAAGCTGGTCAAGGGTAAGGGATTGTGTGAACACATGGTAAATGACCTCCAAGAAGACAAGGAAGTTATTTTGGCAACCCAAGACAACTCATAAATAAGTACACCTCTACTTTAAAAGAGCTGGCTTCAAGATATGGATCACTTCTTGATAATAAGATAATTCCCCCAAGGTTTGGATAGAGAAAAAAAATGTATTTAAGGATTTAATCTATACCTTATGCATTAGTTGATGATTTTATTTTTAGAAAGAACCTCAATGTGGTATTCTTCAGATGTATAGATGATGAACTAGTGACCAGACTCTAGAGCAGTTCCATGATGGACCTATAGGAGGTCATTTTACACATAAAACCACCTTAGAAAAGGTAATGAGGGTTTATTATTATTGATATTTTGAAATATGCTCATGCATGGATTAGAAAATGACATAAGTGTGACCTCTTTGTAGGAAAGCAAAAACTAGTAACCCTTCCACTCAATCTTATTCAGGTGAAGCAACCCTTCATGCAATGGGGGTTATAATTCATAAGGATGATCAATCTACCTTCAAGTATAGGTTATAAATGGGTGATCACTATAACTGAATACTTCACCAGGTGGGTGGAAGACATTGCTTTAAAGGAGGATAGTGATGGTGCAGTCTTGGATTTCTATGATAGCCTTGTGACTAGGTTTGGTGTCTCAACCACCATAATTTCTAATAATGGATTGGCATTCCTTGGTATGAATACAAATGAGTGGGATATCAAGTTGTAAATATACCTCAACACTTATTCCAACTAATATCCTTAATGAAATGGACTGGCAAAGTCCAAAAACAAGAATTTATTAAGGATCATCAAGAGGACCATGGAAAAAAATTAGAGAACATGGCACACTGAGCTAAAGACAACCTTATGGGTTGATAGGGTGACTCATAAAAGTTCCATTGGAAATTATAAATATGTTATTGTGTATTTAAGGGAAGCCAAATTTCCTATCCTATCTCCCTTAAGCTACTTGCATTAGAGTTAGCCCATCCGCTTGAGTTGATGGAGGATGATAGAGCTCATAGAGTTGGAAGAAACCAGGAACCTTGCTATGAAACACTAGAATCACATCAAGCTTAGGTCAAAATGGAATTTGATAAAATATATATAATAAGGATCTTTAATTAAGGGGACCTATTCCTTAAATGGAACTCAAATAAGGACAAACTAGGAAACCATACCAAGTTTCACAACTTGTGGAGTGGTCCTTATTTGATCCATGGATGTAAGGAACATAATAATTTTTAAGTTGACCAAATGTATGGAGAAGTATTATCCATCCCAGTCATATAATTCATATAAATCCATATTTTTGAAAAAAATTTCATCCATTATAACATATTGTACATGTTAGAGTAGCTTTTATGATTTCCTCTAAGTGCCTTGTGCACATCTCTTTTCTATTTTGTTGTTTATTTTTCCAAGGTGCCTTAGGCATTTTGTTTTGTTTTTTTCTTCTGGTCCTTATTTCTTCAAGAGAAGTTAAGCTCATTTGTTGAGGCTAATGAATCCATGCCCATAGACTAGATAAGGCAAATGGTCTGGGCTCTCAAAACATATCAGGTATGCTTCCCTGCAAGTCACTAAAGATGTTGGCCATTTTTGGCCCACATACCAAAATTGTACCCATATGTATTAGGTTTCTAATGGATGAATTTATGTAAAATTTTAATATACCCTTAGGAATGTTGAGAGTACTTGGAATGAGTATGGAAGTGCATGTTTTTCATCTAGTTTTTCATTATGCTCATTTATACATTTTGGGGCTAATGGTAGAAATTTTAAACAGGTAGTTTGATGATGCTATATCTCATATGTGTGAGGATAAAAAGAGAGAATGTTCACATGGATTTGTTAATTTTAGTCCCAATAACATATTCAATAAGTTTAGGGTCATCCTCTAAAGTGCATCAAAAGATATTAAGATCCAAAGTTATCCTCTTAGTCAAACTTTGATAAGTTTCCCATACTTAGCCAAATGAACTAGATCATTGTTAGGATGTCAAGTGGGAATGAATGGACTAGTCAAATTGAGAATTTTGTACACAAACTTATAAGTCTCCTAGGACCAATATATCAAATGGGTTCATTCCTTTTGGCCTTAAGAACATCTCCTGTAAGTTTGGTACCTCCATAATTCATGCACTTCAAGATCCAAGCCTTTAAAGTTGGTCAAAAAGCATAAGACGTTCGTTCAAATGTCAAGTTTTAGATAGAAAAAAGGAAATACATTTGAGATTAATTTTTAAAGTCATATGAACATCAATGATGGTCATACAAACATTATTTGATAGGAGTGAGGATGTCAATTTTAATATCATGAACTAGTCATTGGGTTTCAAATAATAGGTCTTAGTAGACCAATGGTTGGCATTTGATTGAGCATCCAAGATCAATGGTGAGTGGAGGTCAAAGGAGTTATTGAATATAAAGAGAAAATGTGTGAATGATAAGTGTCAATATCATTTTAAACTAGTAGAGGATCAATGATTTATGAGAATTTGTATAGATCAAAATCGATGGAGTGAAATGAGTCAATATGTTAATGGGTTGAGTTGGATTTTGATGGCCAATTAGAAAAAAGGTGAGCCCAGAGTTTTTTATGAAGGTTTAGAAGCCATTTTATACCAAAGGAAATAAGGTTTTGAAAGTTAATCCCACTTTCATTGAATCTCATTCAAATGACATGGAGTGGTCAATATGATGCAACCAAACATAAAGAATGTAAAGATACTACCATTAAGGTTACATATGGACCTTTGGTTTGTACTTTTATAAATTTTAGGGTCTATCTATGATTTTTTTCACCATTATTAAAGGAGGACCCATGTATATATTGAAATTTTGGTTCTTACAGAGATAAAGTGGGTCCTTTTAGACTATTATAATACAGAAAAGTGTTATATAGCCTATATGTCTATATTGATATGGAAACTATAGGAAAACCAATAACCTTAGGTTGGTTTTCCACACACACACACACACACACACACACACACATACACACACATATATATATATAATTATGATCTAAATATGAATATAAATAAAATATATAATTAGTGAAAAGTGTCTTCATCCTTCAACATGGCCATAGTCTCAACAAGCAGTCACCTAAAAGGCACAAAGCCATAATATAGTCAAATATATGAGCATGAGGTTTTGTATTCAAGTGAGAGATGGTGTGAAGGATCAAAGAAAATGTATAGTGTTTTTAAATACAACTAGGATCATTCAATGCATCTTTGTAACCTCTGGAGACTTTCTCACTAAAAAATCCATGGGCAGTGTCCTGATTGATCAAGTGGGTGGCAAGGCTTTCATTGGCTAAGGTGAAAAAGGTGGTGGCTCAAGTTAAATTAATTACCTAGGACAATTTATTATTTTTATGATGGCATTATTTCACATCATTTTTTTCTATCTCTCTTCTCCTAATTATCGTGGTCTCATTCCCATTAAAGGGGTTCTTAGCTCTTAGAATTTAGCATTTCTAATCTAGGACAAGGATACTCATCAAAACTCTTAAAAAAGTGTGATAATTTGATATGGTTAAACCCTATCAAAATATTATAAGAACTACCATTTTGAAGTAATAGGATCAAATATTTACCTATCTCTTGTCTTTAATCATTACTTCGTATGCTTATGTATGGTAAATTTGTGAAGGAGATTCTTCCTAGTTTTATGTCCTTCTACTTGCCTCTTTTAAGGTGTTTTCAAACTAACTTGTAGGTCTAGATTAGTTTTCTAGTTTTTAACCTCTTCTATGAAATATTTATGAAACTAGTGATATTGTGAGATTGAGTAAGTTATAGTTATCTTTTACTAATCCAGTGTATGTTTAAACTTATGTGAGTATCCATTTAACTTTAGTGCATCACCTTTTTAGATTTTTTAGGATGCCTTATCCTCTTTCTACCCCTTTTACCCATGAATCACTAGTCTAGAATTAGTTTTAAGTGAGCATCAAAAGGAAGCTAACATTCTCTGAAGGTTCAACCCCATCATAAGATACCCATAGCTTATGGTTGTTCTAATTATATAGCTTATTTAGAGAGATCCTAAAGAACCCTCTCCAAAGGTGTAAATTAAGTCTATAATAAGACATTAATAATATCCTAGTGGCTTATGTAAATTATTATTTAATGGTTCAAAGAGAAAACATGGAGTGGGTGATGGTGTAATGTTGATATCCCCCTCAAATGATAAGTATCTCTCTTCTTACAGGTTTCAATTTAGTTGCTCTTATAATATGGTATAATATGAAGGAATTATATATGGTCTTCAATGAGATAATAAGAGAGGTATAAAATAATTACACATTTATGGGGATAATGAGTCGATAGTGTACCAAGTTAGAGGCCAGAATATCACCAAGAATCTCTTGATGAAGTATTATAAACATAGAGTGTGGGACATAATTGAGTATTTTGAGGCCTTTAACATCCATGTTGATAGATTGGAAGCTATGTGAGCTCAATTTGATATCCCAAGTGAGTTAAAATATACCAAAGTGTAACCACATGTCAAAGTAGTAGTAAGACCATTAGTGCTAGATAATGAATCTCATTGGCAGGTCTTTGAGAATGACAAACAAATTGCTTGTTTCTTACAGCTAGAAGAAGAGTTCTCCTCCTTAAACCAAGACAATTTTCAACATCAATATGAGGATAAAATTATTTAGTTCCTATCTAGAAATCTTCCTAAAGGGCTTGTCACACTTGAAGGTCTTTTCCATGAGGGAGATCATATGAGAAAAGACAAGGAAGTAATGTCAACCAATGAAGAGAACAATGAAAGATTCCTTATCTTTAATGATAAGATCCTCAAGTTTGGAAAGGTAAAAACTAAATTTAAAAGGCATACTTTCATAAATATTTGTAATGAATATGCAAACATCTTTGCTTGGGAATATAGTAACTTGAGAGGCTTTGATCCCAAGCTGGTCTAAAACATTATAAAACTAGAGGCTAATGCCAAGCCTATAGGTAGAAGTAGAGGCATATAAACCCCAAAATTAAATATCTTATGAGGAAAAAATTGACTAAATTGATTGAATTTAAGATCATCTTTCCCATTAAGCACTCCTCATGGGTAGATAATTTGGTACTTATGAGGAAGAAGAGTGGGGAAATAAAATTATGTGTTGACTTCAGGGATCTGATTAGGGTCTACTTGAAAGATCACTACCCCTTACCATCTATGGAGAAACTCCTTTAGATAGTTTATGGACCAAAATGTTTTTCCCTTTTAGATGGGTATTAAGGTTACAAACAAGTGTTGGTAAGAGAGGAAGATTAGTATAATATTACCTTCACCATAAAGTGGGGCACATATGATTACCAAAAGATGCATTTTGTATTTTCACATGCCGGGGCCACTTTCGAAAGAGACATGGACATGGATTTCCAAGGGTTGTTGAATCAAATGATACTAGTCTACTTGGATTACATCATAGTTTTTTCCAAGAAAGATAGTGAACACTTAGATAATCTAAGGTTAATCTTTGAAAGCTATAGAGAGTATGGGATCTCTTTAAATCCCAAAAAATGTGTGCTTTTTGTTTAAGAAGGCAAAATTTTGGGTCACATTGTTTCAAAGGTAGGACTATCCATTGAACCTAATAGAATAAGTGTTATCTTAGCACTATCTCTACTCAAGAAAAAGAAAGGAATCTAGAGATTCCTTAGGATGATAAAATTTGTGAGAAGGTTTATACCTAGTTTTGAAAACTTGGTCAAGCCCATCACTACCATGTTGAAGAAGATCCAAGTGTTTTCTTGGTCAAATGAAGGTGAAGTAGCATTTGAGGGCATCAACAAAGCCATTACCCAAGTACCCTCGCTCATGAATCTTGATTACTCAAAGGATTTCATATTTTACACCTTTGCCAATATTTATGACATATCAATTATGTTGATGCAAAATAATGGTGAAGGACTTGAGTATCCAATTACCTTTTTTAGTCAAGGGTTGGAAGGATATGAGGTGAGGTACACTTTTATAGAAAAGAAAGTTCTTTCATATTTAAGGAGCCTTAAAAGTCTAGGCCAATGCTTTCCAACAACAAGATTCATCTTATGGTGTCTCATCTTGGAGTGAGGGAATTTATCCTCAATAAGGATTTGAATGGGAAAATAATAGGCTAGATTATCAAGGTCATGAAGTATGATGTGGAAATCAAAGTCATCAAGCTAATAAGAGGTAAAGGGTTATGCGAGAATATGGTGGATGACCTTAAAGAAGAAAAAGAAGTTATTTTGGTGACATAATATAACTCACAAATAGATGTACCTCCACTTCATAATAGATGGCTCTAAGATATGGCACATTTCTTGATGATAGGAGAATGCCCTCAATGTTTGGACATAATAAAAAGAAGGTATTTTTGGCTTCACTCCAAACCTTATGCATTAGTTGATGGTGTAATTTTTATAAGGTAACTCAATGGGATAATTTTTAGGTGTATTGATGACAATCAAGTGACAAAGATCTTAGAGCAGTTTTATGATGAGATTTTAAGAGGCCATTTTTCTCTAAGAATAACAATATCAAAAATAATGAGGGATAGTTATTACTATCCTAACCTTTTCAAGGATGATTATGCATGGGCTATGAAATGTAATAAGTGTGATCTATTTATAAGAAAAAAAAGATTAATATCTCTTCCACTCAACCCAATTCAAGTGGAACAACCCTTCATGCAATGGGGGTTGGACTTAATAAGAGTGATAAATCCACCTTCAAGTGCATGACATAAATGGGTGCTCACTACTACTGACTACTTCATCAAGTGGGTGGAAGCAATTTTATTGAAAGAAGCTAATGAAATAATAGTATTGGACTTTTATGATAACATAGTGACCCGGTTTGGTGTCCCAACTACTATAATTCTAGATAATACCTTAGTATTTATGGGCATGAAAATAAGTGAATGAACACTTAAGATGGGAATCTACCTCAACATATCATACAATTACTAACCATAAGGAAATTGACTAATAGAGTCCATAAATAATAACTTTCTAAGGTTTAACAAGAGAACTATGGAGGAAAATCAAAGAACATGGCATATAAAGCTAAATACAACCTTATGGGCTAACAGAGTGACCCCCAAAGATACCATTAATAATTTTTCATGTGTCCTTGTATATGGAAGGGAAGCCAAATTGCCTATTTATCTTGAACTATCTACATTAAAGTTATCCCATCAACTTGAGTTTATGGAGAGTGAGCCTATGAATGTGAGGATGATAGAGCTCATGGTGCTTGAAGAAACCAGGGACCTTATAATGAAGACATTAAATTCACATCAAGATCAAGTCAAAAATCCTTTGACAAAGAGCCATATAAATGGAATTTAAGGAATGGTATCTAGTACTCAAATGGGACTAAAATAATGCCAATCTAGGAAACCATACCAAGTTTTATAGCTTTTGGAGTGGTCCTTATCTGATCTATGGATGCAAACAACATAATGGTTTTCAACTTACCCAATTGGATGGAGAGATATTACCCATCCTAGTCAATGGCATGAATTTAAAGGCTTTTTATTATAAGAATTTTTATCTATTATATAATATTGTAACATATTATAGTAGTTTTCTATGCTTTCCTCTAAATGCCTTCTGTATATTTCCTTTTAGTTGTGTGTTTCCCTTTTAATAAGTGCCCAGGGCACAATTGTTTGTTTTGCTCTTTTTTCCCTTTTTATTCAAGAGGAAGTTTCAAAAATGGTTAACCTTGAGTTAGTTTCACATTATTTGAGAGGAATTAATATGAATTTATGTACCTAATGGATCAGTTCAAGGCTACTAGTCCTTGTATAATAGGCATGCAACCCTACAATGTTGCCAGATATGTTGGCCAAATTTGGCCCACATAAGAATATTTTTCCTAAAAGTGGTTTGAATAGATGATTAGAGTTATATATGAAATGAGTGGAATAAAATTAGAAGAATAAGATCTCATATTTCTTACAAATATTTTGAAACACTTTAAGTAAGCTTAAAGTGCAATTTATTGATCCTTGGGAAGTAGGCTTGGATACAGGTCTAGGATTGCAAAATGAAAAATACCAGTAGGTTATCATAGTGTTTCAAGCATTCAAGGTCATGAATCAAGTTGAATAAAGTCTTATAATTTCATTTGAGCCTTCTAAATAGACAATATTTATTACACAAACCTAAAAGAGATAGACCATCATCAACATGTCATGTAAAAACAAGCAAGCCAACCTAATAACACATTTAATAAATTAACTTGGAGAGAATCTCAATCCAAAATATTACATAGACATGATTTTTTTCATGCCTTGATCATGCTCTACAAATTTCATAACTTGATGTCTTTTTTATCTCAAGATATAAATCTTTAGAGTTAGACTTGTAGAGTGAAACATGTGTGGGAACAACAAGTTAAATTTATGGAAAATAACCATTTAAATTCAAATATTCCAAGGTTTAACATGAAGATAACAAGTGTCCAAATCATGGAAGCTTGAGTCAAGATCCAATGGTAAATAGGCGATCAATGATGTTAGTGGTTCCTAAAGATCTAATGGAATGCATTTGATTATGCATCAAACATCAAAGGTGAGAATCAAGTAAAAAATTCATCATAAACATGTTGATGACAAGTGTCAAGATCTTAGGTACCTAAAAAAAGATCTAATGGTGCATGGTGACTAAAAACTTAGTGGGTCTAGGCAAATTGATAGTATTTGTGCAGTCATACAAAGTAGATCTAATAATGAGAAATGGGTCAAAAGGTTAATGTATCCTAAGAGAAAATTCATGGGTGGAAAGTGTCTCATCTATATTATATTGATAAAATATCTATGTCTCACATTCATTCATACAAAGAGAGATTGACGATGCAAGACAAGTCAAAAAAGTTAATGTATCCCATGGAAAAATGAGGAGTTGATAGATGGCATAATTTTAGGATCATAGGTTAAGATCAATGGCTAAAATTAAAATTCAAAATCTAAGGGACTTTAATGGAGAGAAAATATGACCTAGGGTCAAACTAGGGAAAATATTTTTAAGGATGCCATTGAAGCTCAGTCAAGATCTCTATTGGAGGATCTAGAGCATATATACTCAATTTTCTTGTGTTTTCAATGTCACGTATAGTAAGTCCCTGGATTCCACAATTTTAAGAGGTAGAGTAGGCCTTTTTAAACCTAATATAGTTAAATCACAATGTTATTTATTCTATAATATTTTCATGTATATAGCTATATGAAAACCAATAAATTGGATTGGTTTTCAATCTATAGTGAGACCTATGTTCAGATATTAAAGTAGGGGGTAGGTATGTGATTAATGAATAAGTGTGTCATCTATCAAATATATAGCTTATATAAATATTAAAATTCATATACCTAAAGTAGACATAGTCATGGTTTAGTCAGTTAATGGACATAAAGATTTTGTCCTTATAAGCAATCCAAGTAGAAGATGGCGTAGAGTCCCAAGATAGAGATCTAGTAATTAGAGAAAGTAGCTAGAGTATTTAATATATTTTTAGGGTTACTAAGGTTTTCTCTTCATAACAATATAATGACTCATCACCATCAAAAAATTCTTGTCCTCTAGTGTGTTTCTCAATTAATGAAATGATTTGGAGGCTATTGGGACAAAATAATGATTGCTTGTTAATGGATAACTAGTGCTAATTTGATAAAAGGATGGTAGAACATTAATTGAAAGGTGGTGGAATTTTAATTAATTATATTTAATGGTGTGATCCCCCTCTCTCTACCCTTTCTCCTATATCTCTTATTTTCTTCCACATTGTAGCTCTCTCTCTCTCTCTCACTCACTCACTTTTGATAAGAAATTCTCTCTCAATTTTGGTAGAGTAGAGACTCTCATTTGATAAGGTTAGACCCTATAAAAATTTATATGAAAGACCTCTTGAAGCAATAAATACTTTATTTGCCTATCTCTACCCTCTAAATTATGTGTAGTAAAGCTTGTACATGAAGGCATTGTGAAGGAGAATCTTTCATGCCCATTGCATTTCTTTCTTGATCATTTCTAGGTGTCTTCAAGTTAGTTGCAGGTCTAAGTTAGTGTTCTTTCTCTC